>CAXHWN010001115.1:0-12000 GCA_964020975.1 Hermodice carunculata | reverse complement strand
TGAAACTTTAGTTCACTGTCAATGTGCACTACTAATAATTTTACACATCTTTCCGGTTTTATGGTAACGCCATCAATTTCAAAACAGAAGTCATTTTCTATGTGGCAGTCTAAACGTGGGCATAAGATCATAGCCTGGAATTGGTCAGGATTTGCCTTCATATTGCTTTTGATAAACCATTTGATACCTATATCAGCGGCATATTCCCAAGAAAATTTAACATTTTGTAAGTCATGGTCATGAAAAGATAACGTGTTGTCGCGGGCGTAGTTATAGAGACTACAATGTCCTTCCATAACATAAAGAAAGTCATTCATACAGATTTTGAACAGCAAAGGGCCAAGTGCACTACCCTGTGGTACTCCCATTCACTTGAGTCTGCCCATTCACTGCAGGTGCCAACATAATTGACCCTTTGCTTTCCGTCCCTTAAAAAGCTACCAAATACAGTGCATCCATCTTCAGAAAGACCATAGGATCGAAGTTTCTGTAAAAGTAGCTCATGGGGCAGGCAGTCAAAAACCTTTGATAGATAATTAGTATCACGCCTACATATCCATGGTTATCCAAAGCGGATTTCCAATCTTCAATGATTTTGAAGAATAGACTTTGGCAACTGTAATGTTTCCGAAGAGCACAAAGAAAAGAACTTAGTGCATCGTTCAAAAAGTAAACCATCTGATTGTTCATTAGACCTTCAAAAATTTTAGATAAAGTTGAAAATACGCTGGCTGGACGATAATTGCATTTGTTCATGGGGGTCAGACTTTTCATAAATAACGTATACATCCGCCTGCTTCATATCAGTGGGGAATTTTGCAGATTTGATTGACATATTTATAACGTTTGTGACATAACGAGCCAAGGCATTGGCACTAACTTTTAGTTATTTTGGTGGAATTTCACCTGGACCAATTGCCTTTTTGGAATTCAGCTTTTTCATATGATTAAGGACTTGCTCCTCAGTTACTGTTTGAAATTCAAAATGAGACACATTGCTGTCCCTCATTCTGTCGAATATAGCATTTGTTCTGGAAAGCATATATAAGTTTTGATTTGATGAAATATTTACATTTTGTTGCTCTTGATCAGCAACAGAGTCAAAGAAGTTGTTTGGAAATATTATATATGTCATCCGGAGCATTATATACATTGTGTAGATTATCACTTTCAATAAGTATAATCGCTCCATTTTTGCCGCCTTTATTTTTGTCAGTCAAGAAGGGTCTTATAGTATTCTAGAAATATTGTTTACCATTTGAAGGACCACATCGATCACTGAAATATTATCTTAAAGATTTTTTACGGAGGGATGTGACTTTATCTCTGTATGCTTCCCATTTACTTTTGTATTTTTGACTTAATCTTCACAGTGTGCGCTTTACGTTATTATCTCTGCAAAGCTCCCCATTAATGAACGGAGCTTGATTGAGCCTGGTGCGTTGTCTCTTTCAGTAAAGTGTCGTGAAACCAAACAGCGTCGTCAATATCATCAAATACGCCAGCTACGTGAAACGTTACTGCCTCTAAATCGACTAGAAACTCCACTTCAATGAAGGACTTGTAACTGCGGTGTTTGATATCCGCATTCACAGGTCGGCGGAGTTGAACTTTTGTACTCGTAAGAATCAGGTTGTAAAAATCGCTTATGCCTGTGTCAATACACGTAGATTCTGCAATTTTTTATTTCGGGGCATTGGTTAAAATGACACCTTTTAGAGTAGCATTTTTACCTTTAAAGCATGTTGGGGAGCGAATAACATTGCTCATGTCATTCACATCGAGAAAAATTGACAAAATCATGTTTTTCCTTGTTGTCCTTGAGCCGATTTACATTGAGATCACTAGAATAAATAAAAGAGAGCAGTGGTGGTGTGATTTATCACATCGTACAATTGGTCAGTATTGACAGAGGGAGACCGATAGACTATGGCAACCATCCATATTTTTTTTTACATAAACTTCAAATATTGATTCGATACCATTTTTCTTTTGTATTCTAAGTCAGCTCCATGCCTATGCGGAATGTCAGACCTAATGTAGGATAAAAGACCACCACCTTTTCCATTACGATCTTTCCTGTAAAACGAAAATTGTCCACATGAAATTGTTAGTTGGTGAATTTCTCGTCTTACGGAGGCAAGAGGTAAAAAGACTGACATTTACAATTGATTGAATAGGCCCCAGTTATTGCCTGACACCATACCTCGTAGTAAGTGTAGCTCTCCCACTCCTGAAAAAGTAGGTTCGCACAAAATTAGAACTGGTACCATATGGGACAAGTACTAATTACATCCGTTTCATTTGTGACGCAAAACAGCAAATAGTCAACGCACGTAAGTTCCCAAAACAAGTCATGCCAAGTGGACTATTGCAGAAGAAATAAAATGTGTAAATTCAAGGCCCCGTGCAAGATACGATGATAGAAGTGGCACACAGGTACCATACACATTGCCTAAATAAGGATGTAACTTGTCCAACGAGGAAGGACTTGTACAGAAACACGCTGTGTTGCAAAATAGATTGTGGCCCTGCAAATGTATAGACCAAGCGCGCAGAAACAGCTTTAAAGAGCTTCAAATTGTGTGCAACATATTTTGGCGATGGGAGCTCCTTGTGGATTATTACTTTTTATCGCTAATTGACAATATGAACTCGTAATTAAATATAACAGTCTGACACCAAATGCCGCATTGTTAATGATGTATTCACTGGTGTATGTGTTAACCTTCGAACAAAGATTCCTTTTGAGTTATGTTTTGAAGACAGTACCAATGTCGGGAGTAATTGCAAGAGTGAAAGCAATTGTTTCCTTGGTTTCGCAAATTTCTTGTGTGTACGGATAAAGCCCGTACCATTCTCAGCCTTGTGTATGGTAGGCGGTATGCTATAAACATCTTTAAAAGCAACCACTTGACTATTGATTTAAACATATTTTGTTGGCAATAAGAAAACAGGGCAGAGCCCTATATAAATTCTTCTTGCGAAATACAGACAAAGGACAGGACGGAAAAAACATCACAATCCATGACATTTTGATCATGCCAGGACACACAAGTCAAAAATTGAGACAAAGCACAGAACAAGAAGATAGAGGGGTAAATATTAACCTAGGAACAAGTAAGCCAGTTGACAGAAGACATTATGTATCCCGAAGGCGAAATCTACCAGTTTTTTCAATAAAATTTTGGACAGCCAGAGATATTAATTTATTACTTTCTAAGTTGCATTGTTCGGAACCATATGAGACGGTATGTATATTGAAAGGCGCAAGGTTTAAAATAATTGTATATAGACGATTTCGATCGGTAACGAATAATGGGCAAGAGAAGATAAAGTGCCAAACGTCTTTTACTCCCTGACCACATGAACACAAAGGAGAATGCTTGATACCAATTTTATAAAGATGGTCGTTCAGCCGACTGCGGCCCATATGTAATCAAGCATGAATAATTGCATAATATCTCTTGCCTAAATTTAACAACGCTGAATGTTTTACTAAGGTACAAGATTTACTAATAAGATTAGATTTAAACTGCAAAAGTGTTGGAGAGTTGCGAATATCAAGTGACAGTAAATTCCATAAACGTGTTGCTGATGGAAAGAAGAATATGTCAAAAATATCAGTTCTAGCCCTGAAATGGGGCACATCAAAACGTCTGCGAATATAAGAGTTAACTGGTGTTTTAGGCGTAGGAATATTTGGAATCAGGTTTGCAAATAATTAGGGGATAGATTATTTACTATTTTATACATAAAATTAATTTGTTCCGTTCCCTCCTCTTAGCCAGAGTTTCCCAGCCAGTCTCTTAATAAAGTTTAACATTTGCCGTAGTTCACATTGCTCCCGTCACTATTCGCGCCGCAGCCAGCTGAATATTATCCTGTGCACAGCCGTCTCAGACCACGCTGCCATATTCCATGATAGGCCGAATGAAGGACATATAAACTGTTTCTAATGTTTCACGATCTAATCGATATTGTAATGATTTCATGAGATCCGGCTGTTTCGTGGCTTTAAGTATAACATTACAAATATGTGTAGTCCATTTCAGATCTGATTTTATCACGATACCTAGATGTTTATGCTGCTGTACGTGGCATTAAGCTGGTGCCTTAAAAAACAAGGGGAGGATGGTTAATTGTGTGTTGTTTACGTGTAGTTAACATTGAATCCGTTTTTTTTTTAGCATTAAAAGATACGAGCCAATCATTGGACCAGTTTTCTATTGAAGAGAGATAAGAAGTCAAAGAAGTGGCAGCATGAACAGGATCATCCACCGAGACACAAAGGCATGTATCATCAGCGAACAATTCAATATGGGAGTTCACGATGTCTACTATGTCATTAATGAAAACCAAGAACATATGAGGGCCAAGTACGGAGCCCTGCGGTACTCCGGCAGTAATTGTAACCCAACTGGATGAGAGCCCACTCAAACTACGCGCTGTTGACGATTGTGTAAATAATGTTTAAACCAGCTGAGTAAATGTCCGTTCATACCATTTTTTTCTAATTTGTGAAGCAGTCCCTCATGCCAAACCTTGTCGAAAGCCTAGCTACTATCTAAAAACACGATTCTAACTTCTTTATGTTGATCTACTGCCAAGGATAATTCGTGGTAAAGTGAAAAAAGTTGGTTAACAGTGGAGTCACCTGGCATAAACCCGGATTGATTTGAAGAAATTACCAGGGAATCGCGAAAGAAATTGAATACATGTCTAAATATAACTTTTTCCATTACTTTACTTGTACAGCTTTAAGGGGAAATGGGTCAATAGTTGTTACATACCGTTGTGTCTCCACTTTTAAATAATGGTGTTACATGGGCCCTCTTCTAGTCAGTGGGAAATACATTAGATTTAAGAGATAAATTTATTGCTTTAGTTAGTGATGTATGAAGTATCGGAGCGCCTTCTTTGAGTAATCTAGTACATGTACTAATTCCACCGGGTCCGGTGGCCTTTGTGACATCTAAGCTTTCCAGGACATATAATACTTCATCCACCTGTATAGTTATGTCGAAAAGACTATTAACTATTGGGTTGATTTCTGGACGCCTGTGAGCCGTTGAGGCGCCTATTGTACCCGGTTTCAGAAAGAAAGAGTTACAGATTACTGCTTTGGATGAGCTGTCATATATTTGTTTGTCTTCAAGAACTAGAGATGGAATAGGCCTAGAGTGATTTTTGTTAAGAAAATGCTTGACAGTCCTCCACCAGGCTTTATTCCTATGCCGAGGGTCTTTGAGAGAATTATTCAGTTCTGTGTTGTGCTCAATTTCGGCTGCTCGTAACTTGTCTTGATAGCGATTTCGAAGGTTGTTGTATGTGGCCCAGGCCTCCTGCTTACCAGGTTGATTTTCTTTTCTTTTTCTTTTTTTTTTTTTTTTTTTCTTTTTCTTTTTTTTTTTTTTTTTGCTTTTAGCCTTATTATGTGCTCTTACAACTTTACGTTTGAAAAACCTTAAGGGAGAGTTATACCATGGAAGGTCATTGGGACGCACGGTGATATTTTTGTTTGGTATACAGTGTTTAATAGCACGTAAGAAAGCATTTGTCCATCTGGAACAGCACTCATTAATATCTTCTGATATAAAAACATCATCCCAGTTAATTGAACTTAAATCGTGTCGGAAGAAATCAAAATCTGCTTTGTCGTATTGCCAAATACGTCGAGTGTATGGAGGATTTTTCTTACGTCTAAACAGCTTTGTTGATACTATACAATGATCACAATTAGATATAGGTAGATAAATTGCACTTTCTTTAATATAGTTTGGAATATTTGAAATAATTTGGTCCAAGCATGTAGATATTTCTTTCGTAATACGTGTTGGTTCTTAAATGTGGGGTACTAAAATATTTGTTGCACAAAATTGTTTAATTTATTCCAGAGGGTGTAGAAAAATCGGAGTTTAGATCTCCAGTTATTATAATGTTCTGAAAGTTAGTAGATGTAGCAAGGTCAAGACAATCTTGTAGTTCATCCCAAAAAGAAACAGGAACAACACCTAGAAGAAAAGAATTATTATGTATTTTAATTTCAGACCAAAGTTGTTCTACATCGGGAATTTCAATGTCGGAGCGCCTAATAGCTCCAAGGTCATGCGAAACACAGAGAGCAAGCCCTCCGCCAGTGCCACCTGATCGGTCACGCCACATTATTTTGTGGAAACCGGATAACAAGCGATCGTTATCTGATACAGCATCAGATAGCATGTTTCGGACAGTGTAATGATATCGAAATCGGAAGCAATATCAGTACGTATGCACCTCAATTTTTTTTTTCAGATAAGCTGCGAATATTTATATGGCACAGGGTTGTGTCACAAAAGCCACCAGTCGGACCAGGATTCGTATGAATATCGCCGGCCAATAGAATTAGGAGGGGGCAGACAACTAGACAGTATTCGTCCAGATGAGAATGTTTACGAATAAGTATCGATTCGGTAACCAACATTAATGCCATCATAAGACGATATTTAGGTGAATAAAAACTACGCAATAGATTCATAAGCCACAAATATACCGCAGGATATTTGTAGATAATTTGCTTTGGTACGGCGGAAATTATAGGGATTTCGCTGTCTAAGATGGCTGTGCACAGGAACGGAGAAAATACATCATCACGCATAATGATTAAAACTGTTGTACAAACGTAATAATATACATAACAAAATATATTCTCCACGGGGAAACCGTATTTAAACCATAGAGGATTGAAACATACGTAATAGAGCAATATGCAATATATCAGCTCGAGGAACGTACTGTAGGTTATCATATCGATTAAGTGAAGACTAGCTCCAGATGGAGTAAAATAAACGTCGAAAGACAGATATAATTTGCTTTACTACTGAAAGTGGAGAACGTCCACACTATTCCAGGGGTGCATGCCTCTTCTCGACGTGACGCTGATGCGCCGCAGCTTAGGAGCAGACCAGCTGAATACATCAACAGTCGCTTAGATTCTAGCGTACGCGTGTCAGTGAGGTCTACATAATTATATGCGTTGCGTTCTCACTTTAAAAATGTGTGACCATCATTTGCAGTGGTACTTATTTTGCTACCTTTGAATAAATGATATTTAGGTATTTCTATGTCTATTTCCCAAGTGCTTTCTAATCGCTTGGAATCGATTCAGTATAACGCTGCTAAAATTTGTACTGGACAGGTGCTTTGAAACATCCATCACATGTTAACTGACATCATGAACTTGGGTGGTGAACTCTTTCAGACAGACGTAATTACTTCAAGCTTGTCCTATTTTACAAAATGTACCACAAACTGGCTCCTTCCTATCTCTCTAATTTAGTACCCCCTTTTCCCGCTGACATTCAATGTCAGTGCGCCCCGTGTAGAACACCGCGTCTGTGTAACTCTTGTTCCCAGCTTCTACCAAACAGTGGAATAACCTCCCTCCCGACATTAGAGATTCACATTCCTTGCATATATCCAAATCTACTACTCACGATCTTAGCCACAGACCTTACTCCATGGTGACAGATTTGCTAAAATTGGGCATACAGAAATACGCCAAGGATTCTCCAGACTAAACTTTGACCTTCACAAAGTTAACATCCTTCCTGATCCATCCAGTGCTTGTTCTTATCCCACTGAAGACTCCAAGCATTTTCTTCTTTTCTGTCCCCATTACATCGTTCAGAGAAACAAATTACTTGATACTGTTATTCTTTTGATTGCTTTGGGGGTTAGCTTGCATCTTATAATCCATATTGGTAGTGAGGGATTAATTGAATATTTCTCCGTGGCAGTAACGAGCTTTGTGTCTAAATATCCAGATCTGTGATGCACTCTAGCTGTATATTATTGATAGTGGGCGCCTCAACGACTGAATGCTTCCGTTAATGTAATGGTCATCGGTTTAGACTATGGAAATTAACTTGTATTTAATACAAAGATAAACTTAACAAACCTAATTCTGTGAGCCCATGTACCGTTTGAACACTATCAAGACAGATATTCTAAGAGCAAAGTCCTATTCCGTACCATTCACTGAAAAACTGTATTGTTCTAAATCATAATAGCAAATTAATTTATGAAAGGAACAAATCATATTAATAAAATTTGAAATTTAGAAGAAAGTTTTAGGCATTATAAGCCTTTAAAAAATCGGGTCATCAGCGGGGAACCAGCGCAAGACTTGTTTCGGTGCCATTAACACTTTTGCCTTATTGGGTAAATTGTGAACTCAACGTCATACAGATTTATTTTGTATCTTATAAGTTATTAAATCTTGCTACTCGTACAGAATTTTCACAGATATTAAACATTGGTAACATTTGTATTGTCGTGTGTGTTTGGTATATACTTACTGTGTGTCTCCACGTTCTGGAGAACCCATGATTTCGTCATTTCGATCTCCTATAGGGCTATTCAGTAAAAATAAATACGTTTAAACTAAATTACATTGACTCTAACATATCTAAATGTACATTGAGAAGGAAGGAAATGTATAGTCATGAAGATGTTACTGCAACAACGTCAATTTTTGAATGATGCCGTTTTACTTTAGAAGCCAGATTCTGATGAAATACTGTTACGTGTTGAATATATTTGTATTTGTGTCTTTTTTCCCAGAACCACTTCCTAGTAGTCAATATCCTATTCCGCAGTTCGAACTCTTTACTCTCCATAAGCTAACCTGTCCCTGTCTAACCTGTATATATATGGAATTGCTATTGTCTATATTGCACACGTTCCTCTGTAAAATTTTGACATAGGCTGTATCAGCCCAAATAAATTAAAGGGTCTTCAGCGGGTAACTACTCAACATGTTTCGGAGCCTTTTACCCGTACATGTCTCTCTGAGTAGCGGCTCCTTGCCTAAGCTAAATATTCAGCAAAGACAACCCACATAATAATGAATAAATATGAACGTGGCAATTGATGAATTAGCTAAATATGTGAAGTTTTGCTTGTAAATGCAGAGTGTCATATCAAAGAAGAATACCTGTCAAACAAACCATAATTACCAAATTTTCATACTACAGGTTCAGATAAGAACAATTTGACTTACCCCTGAACCAAAATGTACCCTTTCTAGCTGGACAGCTTTTCCCAGTTAAACCATCTGCCAATGTTAAACTGAAGTGGAAACCAGCTGGGGCATTATATTCAGTCCCAGTGATTGTAAACTAAACAGTTGCAGCTAGACCACCTGTACAAACCAAGGAAAATCCTAACAAGGACTGCAACAATGTACATCCTGTACCAGAGATGTAAAACAAACTCCATGATGACACCTACTCCTCAAACAATTAAGCTCTATTTAACTGCCAACCCTGAGTCAATGTGTCAACTTAATGTGTCAGGTTTGTGACACTTGAGAAAATACTGTCAATTTTGAGTAATTTTTTAATAGTGAGTTAATGTGCATTTAGGCATGTCAGAAAAGAATGGAAGTCATTAGCATTTATGCCAAAAACATGCTATCAAAACAATTTTTCTAAACAGGATTTTAAGTAAAATTAGGCAAACATGCAACTGTCGAAGGCCGCTCCTTGCTACCTGTAGCCCCTGGGGGTTTACCTAACAGAAAACATGTAAGCCTAAAATGTCTGATAGTGAATATTAAAACAGAAAGATGCCAAAAGATAAAGTTAAGTAGCAAAACAGACAAGTCTAAAAACTGTAGATTATTGCGGCCAAACTTTCTAATAATCTTTGGATGTTAACAGTAGAATTATAGGGCAAGTCAGAAAAGAATGGAAGTCTTTTGTATTTATGTCAAGAGAATGCAATAAAAATATTAACCATATATCAAGTACAATTAGGCAAGCTTGTAACTGTCGTAGGCTGCTTCTTGCTACCTGTAGCCCCTGGGGGTTTACCTAACAGAAAACAAGCTGGCCTAAAATGTCCGAAAGGTGAACGTTTAAACATAATGGTGTCAAAAGATAAAATTAAGTTGCAAAACAGGCAAGTCTAAAATCTCTAAAATTATTAAAGCCAAACTTTCAAACCATCTCGGGATATTTACAGCAAAATTTGTAGAAATATTTGATCAAAAGTACACCTTTGAATCCTCTTGACTCAAGTGTATTGTAAATAAATTTGGTTCTTGATGCAAAGTCCTGAAATTTAGAACAAATACGACCAAATCTCAAAATTTGTGACAAAAATGTATTATATCCAGTAGTATCCGAAATATTACTGTCCGGGAAAGGATGATTAACTACTTCAAAGTTAAACTCATCTATTTTGTGATAGAATTTAACACAAAACCTGTCATTAGTGACCTGAATATCCAAGTCCAAAAACACACCTCTGAAACCATCTGAATTGTTACCCTCCAAAGGGATATCTTTTGGGTAAATTTCTTTCGCAATTTCACTGAAATTTTGTACATTTACACAAGCAATGTCATCAATATATCTTGCGTTGTTTGATAATTTTGTAGCCATTTGAAAGTCCTTTTTCATCAATTTATTCATATACTTAAATTCAAGCCAGGTTAAATATAAATCTGCCAGTAAAGGGGAGCAGTTGCTACCCATTGGAATGCCGTTTATTTGTTGAAAAACCAGTGATCTGCATTGAACAAAAGTATTATCCAAGAGAAATTTTATAGCATCTATCAAAGTTTCAACAGTGTAAGATTTAACGTTACTTTTTGAATATTTATTGTGTGACCAATATGCTTTCTTTGTATATGAATTAATATTTATGTATGGTTTACCATTATGTTTAAACATTTTGCTAATTAATTCTGAAAGTGAACTTTTGACTTCATCTATGGGTAGATTTGTGTACAGTGTAGAAAAATCAAAACATTTGATATTTTTTGCCTTTACATCTTTGATTTTAGATACAAACTCGGAAGAATTGTTAATACTCCAAAAACATTTTATTTCACAGTTTCTAGAAATTGCATTCCAGTATTTACGAAAATGATTCCTAATTGCAGTCAAACACAATGTTACTTCTTTTGATAATTGCTTTGTAGTACATTTTGAAGCACCAGCTATGAATCTAGATTTAAAAGGGTTTTTATGTAATTTGGGTATCCAGAACAAAAGTGGAATAGAGGAGTCCTCTTCAGAAATTTTGATATTAAAATTCCTTTTCATCTCATCTTTATGTGCATCTATCAAATTATCAATGGATTGTTTGTGTAATTTATAAACGTCATTTCCTCTTATGTCTGAAATATTGTTTATACCAAGTTCCTTTTTCAAAACATCCAGATAATATTTTTTGCAGATGATCCCAAAATTGTTACCTGCCTTATCTATGTTAGTGACTACAAATCTATCTTTTAGTTCTTTGACTGCTCTAGAAACTTTAGGCTGTTTTAGATTAACCGTATTGAAATTCTTAATGTGGGATTTGTACCGATAAATTCTATTTCTATATCCCTTGAACAAAGCTAATTAGGATATAAGCGAGAAGAGAACGAGCACAGAAATCCTTTTGATTGTGTCAGGCAAGGGCCTACAGATCTCAAATGGGTACAAAATTGGCAAACGTGTAGTGGTGCTATAGTTTCATGCCAGACAACATTTGGTCTGTAAACAAGACTTTTTTTGCAATTTTTGCAACGCAACACCACACTTATACAGAACAAACGTAGAAACGTTGTCATTGCAGATTTTATCAAAACTATATGTAAAACAACACGAATTCCATCAAAGCTCAAACCTAGAAGAAAAATGTTGAGGTGTCTTCCTAAAAATACGCAACTAAGGGTTGTTCTATGCAATGTAATGAAATTAAGATAATAGAGTAGAAATTATCTGCTGTTCCCAATAACTGAACTCTAAGACAATATCTTTTTAAAAGAAAAACAGACAATTTTGTAAACGACTATAGCTGGTTTTAAAAATATCTTTATGAAATGTTTAACTCAGTCCATCCTGATAGAAGACCGAGTCAACAGCTTTCCTTGGCACGCTCCAGGTGCAATGCGCCCAGAGCGCGCTAAGGAAAGCTGTTGACCATGGCCATATAATTTGGAATGATATTCCATGCAAG
>CAXHWN010001114.1:0-16000 GCA_964020975.1 Hermodice carunculata | reverse complement strand
TAGGAATTTAATTTAGCATGATCATGTGCAAATGGTATTTGTCGATCTCAATCATTCTGCCCTGTGTAGGCCGATCATTTTATCATGAGCGCGCTGTTCCACAAAACTTAAGCTTGGTATGTTCAAAGGAAATTATCAATATCATCGTTCCTTGTAAGTTGAAAATGTGGGGTTCCGTGCATATGTGGGACTTTTATTCAAATTTCTTTCACGTACTTCCCGTTAGTAACAAGCCGAGCCAAGTAGACCAGCATTCACAATGAACCAATCATCGATCCTGTCGGAACTGCTGGGCCATTGTTTTACCAGATAACACCATCAATCTAAGCGTAGTAGAAAGGCAATTTGAAGTAATGATACTACTTAATAGAACTTTGACCATCATTAAATTTTTCACCCTTTCTTGATAATCTACAACTGAGTACCATTCATATGTTTTTACTTATATTTTTAAGATATTCGCTGGTTTTGCATAACTTTAACCCAATGTGCAGACGTACTGATTTGGATTAGATTACCAGTATGAATGAGTTGGCTGAAGTCATACTAATTGCAGGCAAATGCATTGATTAGAAAATAATGCAGGCAAATCAATACGATGTAGTGCTCAGGGCCATAAATAATGCGTACGTCCAAATGCAAGTGAACATTGGGCTTCGCACTGCTGGAGGCTTTGCAGGCAGTCGACGGTGTCTTGTTCTCTTACTGTCGTTTACCTTAACATGCTCCATAACTTTTGCTACTGATTTCATAACGTGTTTCTGGCCTCAGCCTCAGTCAGAGAGACGTCAAAAGACTTTGGCTGCACGATAAAGTCAAATGTTGTGGGTTTGGGTTAGGGTTTGAACTTGGGGCTGGGGCTGAGGCTGGGGCTGGGTTTTTAATATTTTGCTCTTTTTCTTCGTTGTATATTATTTGTCTGCTCTCTTGAGTGCCGCTTGTTGGATGCAGACACTCTGCATTAAGAGAACTATTATCCGTGTTTACTGCTGCCACTGTACCGAGTAAAAGGAATTATATCTGTCCTATATGAGTCCACATAAGGGGAAACCATTAATGTTTTCTAGTTGTCAGTCCGCCCGTGCTTCCGTCCATTCGCAATTTGCTTGCAATCACAAATATTGAACTCATTTTCAACGTCATAGGACCAATATTTGTGCAGACGTGAACCCATCAGTCAATGCTCTGCATTGACGTACCTCTAGTTAAAATAAGCAGTGAAATCATCAGTCCATCAAGACACTTTCATGGTAGCATGTTTGTGAACTCAACATAAGTGATTATGTTCTGCGTTTATATAAACGAAGAATAAAAAGCACACAATGGAACGTGTACATCTAGCAAGAATTTGTCCCAACATAGAACTTTGAAAACAACACAAAATGGACCCATTGTAGGCCGTGAACAAAAAAAAGCAAGCACACATAATTGTTTCATTGAATCAATATTGCAAGATGGTTATCGCCTCTTTATTTAGCAACCTACATCAGTGGATATGCAGTAAAACCTTATTGCAATGACATCCACATTTCCGACATATTCACAAAATGGCACAGGTTTTGCGGGACTCAAAGTCAAATCCTTTGATATGTGACTAATTTTTCCAATATATTCCTGTATCTAATACATTTTGCAGGGAACACACCATGTGATAATAACACAGTTTCACTTTATGAAAGTTAATTTGATTGGATCCGTCATGATTCATTTGAGTCCAGACCATAGGTCACAAACAACTGGATAATGGCGGAAGCAGGATCACGTATGGCCGTGCAAAGTGATGCTCACGCGACACCTTCGCTCACTTGTTCGTACAGTGGAAGAGGAAAATCCTTCAGCGATGCCTCATGACATTTGCACACGCACACACACACACACACACACACACACACACACACACACACGGCATCTATGAATACTGGCTCCGATGACAGTTGCGGTCATGACAGTGTCTTTGTTCCTATTGAGCGGTTTAGGTGTGCTAAACCGGTTGTCATCTTCAACACCTACATAGACAAACTGGTGGACAGCGACCACAAATTGTCTGCTTCACATATTTTCTTTTGATGTAGCGCTTGCATCTGACATTATGAGTAATAGTACCAGATGAAAACACGTGGCAGGATATAAGTCATTCTTATATCTAAATATAAGACGAATTAATGGTCATAAAAAAAATTGACGGGTAAGAAAAAAAACTTCAATTTTTGTTTTTTGCAAGATACTGATAACGGTCACGAGGTTGAAAACCAATGGAATAATGAATGAGGAACAGTGTGTTTAATGTGTCATGGTCTCGAACCATAGTGAAGGCATGTCTCTATCAGTCAACAACAAAACAGACTAAGACATTCAAAAGTATAAAGTTAGATACACATGGTCGATTAATCATTTTTTGTTTAATTGTGTAGGAGACTCTATTTGGTTTTGATAAATTTATGTGCTCCTCTCAAAGTAAATGAACAATCACATTTTTTGAAGATAAAGGAAATATATGTATTAAAGATAAGTTAAATCACAAGACAAAATAAGTTGTGGTGAGATTTTGATTTTTTTGTGGCCCTTCTACGTTTCCGTTATATCTTTCCTTTAATTGAATCAGATTATTTAGCAGCCCTGTTGAAAATTAAAGGTATATTTCAAAGTGATAAACTTAGAGGAAATTGAAAATTATATTTGTGATTGCCTCATGAGGCATGGGAATCCGTTATCACCTTTTCTGTTCATCGGAGGTGCAGGCTTGCTGGCCACGACCATAGGAACATACCGGGAACCAATATAGGCAATGAAATGCCACTGACGTAATATGCAGATGATACAAATTATCAGCAGTGGTGCTTTTTTGACAGATTTTTATAATGAAGAAAACATTATGGAGTTGTTCAGGTCTCTAATTAATAAAGACATAACAACCAGCTGGCCTTTCAAACCCCATTGAGGCATCAGAAATATATTTTTGCTAAAATGAGAAAGTCAAACGTTTAACACAAAAATTGGTAATCTTGAAACAGTGCCCAAGCACGTGGCAATACAGGAATTTATCGATTACTGGCAGAATTTTATTGGTTAAATCCCGTGTTTTACCTGAATTTACTTTTGTTGCATCTATGATGCCTCTCTGACTGAATAGGTAGTAAAAGTAACAAATGGCATATGATTTGGGCTGTGACATCATTGCCCGATTTTTGCATTTATTTATGATATGGTTTAACCGTTATGCTAGTTAAACATATGCTATGTGTAAAATGAGGGTTCCTATAACGGTATCTGGTAACAATAGATGAAACTAAATTGTTCTATATTACATGGAAAGTACCCCATTTACAATTTTTAAAGTGTGCAGGTACACATGTAGCTGCACACCTTAAGATATTCCAAATCCAATTTAAGTTTGTATTCAAATTTAAGAAAATTAGTAAGAAAAAGTATAAATCTACAAAAAGAATTTGCACAAAAATAGAAAATACTGGGAAAAATTACGCAGAAATTGTAGAGAGAAACCACCACATGCGAGGAGAGTATGCATTCAAGGAGTCCATCATTGACTCATTGTTCTCAGAGAATGCCAAGTGTAGGCGCTGACTACACGTTATAATATGGTCGGCCGTGATAAAATACAGACAAGCCACATTTGAAGCCAAACAGACAGGCGCACCTTGGTCAAACACACTGCACACGATCAAAGGGGCTTCATGTGCTGCCCAAGATTTTTTCTAGAGGCTAGATCCATAAAAGTGGCTCTGTTTTGGAAACACCTTTCACATTTGGACCCAGGGATACATATTTTAGATAGACAACATCTTGGGCCATAAGGCGATAAGAAAATGCGGGAAAGCTTAAAAACTAATTGCAGAATTGGTAAAATTTGAAGTCAAAGGTACAAAATGTTTACAAACGCTATACAAAGCATATCACACGCGATTTGTTATAACTATCAGATTTTCGTAGATAGAGAACCGAACTTATGTCATTGTTCACAAAATAAAACAAAGTCACGAATGCTTAAATAGGATCTCATGCTGTTGAAGGTCAAGGTTTTCATAACGAACCTTAATGTACAAAAAATAGCCTTATTTGTAATTCCCGCTGAAATCTACCACGGGTACTTCGAAAGAGGAGACCTTTAGTTTTTGATAGACAATGCCTTCATGCAAAGACAATGATCGTAGAATTCAAAAAAATATTCAATAGCTAGGAAACCCGATGTTAACGGCTCAAACAACCACACCATTAAATGCCTAGTATGTCGCTTTGAATCTGTAAAAAGAGTAGTATTTTTCAAATGTAGCAAAGGAAACTTATGAAAGACTACATATTTGTGTATCATAACTGATGAATGTCAATATATGATTTGCCGCAAGGTCTAGGTCATTCCCATTGCCTCTTACAGAAGAAGCATGCAAAAAATATACGATTGATGTATGTTTATCCCCCATGAAACACCTGCCTCATAAAGCATATTATCAGTGGTATACACAACAGTGAAGGAATGAGAGTTTAGGCATGGAAGATTGTGTGTCACTACTGATCAAGCTATCTATTAAGAATGCAAAGGATATCCAACTGCAAAAGCCTACTGAATTTAGCCACCTTATTCTCGGGATGGGCGAATTTTACATAGTAATGAGCTTTCCTGGGTTAATGGGTTAAATTACAGATGGCTTACATGTAGGTTTGGAGGAACTGGTGTTTAAATCTTAGGTTCATTGTTCCAACACGGTCACGAAGATTCTATGTGAAAATCTTACAATCGTGGCATTTGTTTATTCAAACTCTCAGGAGGTGTGCTCAGGCAGCATCTGTGGCAGTCATGGAAAGATTACTGTGAGCAGTGACAATTACTTATTAAGGAGGTAGAAGGCTTAGATTCTGTGATTGCTTGCATGGAGACAAATGATGGGGAGGCAGCAACAGCTGTAGCTAACCAGATAAAACCAAAATTAATTTTCATGATGCTGCACTTTGAACAGTTTTATATTGATAGGTGTGCAAACTTTGAGAAATTTTCCCTTTGGGGTCAGCTTCTACATGCTGTACCTCTGCTTCGCAGTCTTATTTGGTCAGACAGGGATGGAAACCCGTCAACTTTCCCTTGCTGCAATTATACCATGTGTAACTCCAGTAGGTCAGTAGGTTATTTGTGCTCAGGACTTGCCATACTATCTAAAGGATATGAAGGTACTTGCAGAGGTAACACCGGAAGTGCATGAGCAGTTTGCCAAGGGAAACTGTGTAGTAACAAGCAGCCATGACAAATTCAAACAGGTTTCACCAGATCATGTTCTTGAACAGAGTGCTAATAGTGATGCCAAGACATGAGATGGACTCCCTGGTATAGCAATGACAGGACACAGTCTTAAACAGCACTATGTAACATTCAGTCAGACGACAGAGATTGTCACTACAGCTAAAAGTATGAGCCATGCGATTTTTGAGATATACCTATCTCACAACATGACCGTACCCCTGTAGTGAACTCCCATGAAATTGCAGACACAAAGAAGTTGTATCAAGCAACACATGATATGATCTCTCTGTCTGACATCGGCGGTTCCATAGAGAAATTCAACTATTTGAAGCTCATTTACAGCAAATGGAGCACAGGCACTACCAGAGGTTGGAGAGGACCTGATCAGTGTTACAGACATTGGTGAGAAAATCTTGTATTCAAATGTTGAAAATCAGAGGAAAGAAACTGAAGCATTACAAGCGGAGAACATTTGCATCTAAAACAAACACAAAAACGACTTTTGAAAATAAGGCTATTGTAATCGCTGCTTTCAGACAGGTTATGAATGATGCCAACATTGTAATGTGAAAAGACATCCATTGGGTTCGGGATCACTATGATCAAAGGTCAGTCCTCAAAGGAAGTAAAGATTACGAAATCAATTAGGACAGCCTAAGCTGGGCCACCAAGTAGCTGCAAATAGACCAGGTTCAAACTGGAAAGAGCTCATGGGCAACATTCTCTCTAAGTCTGTTCTTGTACAGTTCCTCCCTGAAGACTGACCTGGTGACATGATGTTATGACAGACTTCACCTGCCATTGCCTTGTGTCCTGTTGGAACACACATAGCAGTTTGTAAAATAAATGAGTGGTGTCTATTTCTGAGCTGCAAAGTACTCAGACAAAGCTGATGTTAGGATAAAAAAGCAGTTTGTGAAATATAAGAGTGGTGTCTATTTCTCAGCTGCAAATTACTGAGACGAAGCTGATGTTAGGATCATTCTTCATGTGGTATATTCTCCTTGGAATATTCTAGATCCGAGCGAGTAGTTGTTTGTGCCTCATATACTGATGCTGTTACTTTTTGCACCCACTATGTGAACAAGATTAAAGGCTTGAGAAAATTGTGGACATGGAAGTCAGGCTATGAGTTTGTGCCACCTCATGCAGTATCTTCTGCCTTTTGTTCCAACACAGTAATTGTTCTGCTATGACCAGTTGTGACACCACCAGCAGGTTCTGTGGAATGGGTAAGAAAACTGCAATTCGAGCACTAAAACAATATGTGATAATTTGTGAGCACTTGGCCAAGCTTCCATTTGATTATGCTTCCCTATCACCAACAATTCCTGCAGAGTTTCTGGATACAGCCCGTTGTTTGGTATTAAAAACGTGAAGTCCCCAACAAGTCTCGAGTTTAAATAATCTGAGAGCACGTCTGTACAGCAGCAGTGAGGTGAAAGATCTTAGGTCAGTGCCACTTACAGATAATGCATTTGAACAGCATATGTACATTTGAAAGAGAATGCTTTTCAATGATACGCAGGTATCTTCTCATACGTTTCATTGGATTCTGCAGGATGGCCTTTTGGTGAGAGTTTACATGACTCCAGCACATTATCGCCCACACATGAAAGGGAAAACATTTTGTCATTGTCAAAAAGGCTGGCGTGCTAAATCATGATCATGTTCAAAGGTTGCGCCATGTACACTTGGGCGTTTGTGTGGTGGCGAGCTGGACAAAGTGGAGTGAACACAAGCTCAAATTACCAATGCCCAGACGCCGATTCAGATTCTGAAATATAAGCAAAAACTGATAATACATATTTAACTTTACGCCCAAGTTTTACTTCACGCTGGGTTTATGATAATTTGAACCACATAATGTAATGTGTCAGCCCTAAGTATATCGAAGGCAGTGATATCTTTTGCCTCACCTGCAGAGCCTACCTAGTTGGAAAAAGATTGTTAATAATGTTTGCATAAGGATGTTTGCTTAAAATGTTTATATTATGGTTTTTTAAACAGCATATCCAAGCAGGGATTTGTATTACTTTATGTCTTTGTTTCTTTTATTATAATGCACTAGAATGACACAGTTTATAGACTATATCTTGTCGCTCAGTTTTTTTGGGGGGGGTTTTTTTTTTTTTTTTTTTTTTGGTTTTGGTTTTGGTTTTTTTGTTTGTTTGTTTGTTTGTTTTTTTGTTGGTTTTTTTTTGTTTTTGTTTTTTTTTTTCGGTTTTGGTTTTTTTCTCTTTTTTTTTTGTCTGTCATTTACATCTCTTGTACATTTCGGTTACAAATAGGTTTCACTGCATCCCCTATTTGTATATCTCTGAGGCAATTAAAAACAGGACTGTGCCTGTATTACTGATATTGTTTAAACGTCTTTCATGTAAGTTTTGTAAGCTTGCCAATCGTTCTAGAAAAGGTTAGCATGTTCCTTTATGGTTGGTTGGGGGGGGGGGTATTTTCCTTCATATTTCCCTACAAAAATTCTACCATTCTACCATCGAATTATGTTAAAACTGCATATTTGGGTGTTTAATTTTCAGTGCCATTTAGCAAACTGTAACTGTGCACGGTGGTTTTCTCCGAGTTCTTCGGTTTCCTCCACTAGGGAAGGTAGGAAGTATACGCCAACATCTGTGCCATGGAGAGTGACTCGATAAGTCAATGCTTGACTTCTTTCACAATCCATGTAAAACAAATGTGTGTATACTTTTTTCAAAGCTACCTTATAGAAATATTTTTGGAAGGTTACAATAAACAAGAGGGCTATGTTAACAGCCCATGCTCAGCTGATCTTGACATTCATCACACTTGCAGCTCCATGAACTTGAGAAAGGATCAGGGTCACCCATGTTCTGAGTAAGTCTGATCTTTATAGAAAACACTAACATGTGCAACATCAAGGTTCAAGTAGTTCTCAAGTTATAATAAAGAGTAAAATTCATGTATGTTTCACTGTGACCCCAGAAACGAGGTCAAGGTCATTCATGTGCTGTCTAAGCATGACCTTCATACAGAAACATTAACATGTGCAGCATCACGGTACTTACTCAAAACAGATCTCAAGTTATCAAGTAAACAGTAAATTAGCATTAGAATGCCCATTGACTTCCATAGTAATCAATAGGAAAGCTGCATTGACAGATAACTACCCGAATTGAAAAAAATTATTGAAAATCAGTAATCTAAAGCAGTGCCACGTAGTAAGCAATTTTGTTTGACCCTTCCACAAGAACATATCCATCACATTTCAGCTTAATCTGAGTTACGGTTCTGAGAACAAGTGAAAAATAGCAAAACCATACAAAAAATTCATAAAAAATTGGAAAAAATGCAGCACCACCTGGTGAACAAATTGGGAACTAAGTGTCCCTGGGAGTGTCTATGTATGATATCAAAGCTATTGGGGGGGCGGTTTCAGAGGAGAAGAGTTTTTAAGGTTTGCCCCCCCCCCCAAAAAAAATCATAAAAAATCCAATAATCAATAGAGCGTCACCATTTGAACAAACTTGGTAGAAATTCACCCTAGGCACATCCCCACCAAGTTTGAAGTAAATTTGGTTAACATTATTTAAGTTATAACCATTACAAGAAATTAGCATGTTAAACTTTTCTATTAAGCTTTTGTAAAGATTTGTGTAAAAAAAATCATTAAAAAATCCAAAAATGATTGAAACGTGACCATTTGAACAAACTTGGTATACATCCACCAAAGGCGCATCCCTACCTTGTTTGAAGTGGATCTGGCTGACAGTTTTGGAGAAGAGGTCGAAAATGTGAATTGTTGAGGGATGACAGACCGACACCGGAGAGACGATGGACCGACAACGGACGGATGGACGATGGACGGTGGACCATAAGATAAGCTGAGGTGACTGACAAGTCAGCTGACCTAAAAATTGAAAATTATTTTTGATGATTCTTTGATTATTATTTACATGCAAAAATTTTATTTTTTTGTTTTGTTTTTGTTTTGTTTTGTTTTGTTTTGTCTGAGGGTGGTCGAGGGGTCTCGAGTGGTTTTGGTTTTTCAAGGTTTTTTGGGGGGTGGGGTCTTTTGGGGTTTTTTTTTTTTTTTTTTTTGGTTTTTTTTTTTTTTTGGTTTTTTTTTTTTTTGTTTTTTGTTTTTTTTTTTGTTAGGGCTTTTTTGGGAAGTGTTGGTTATGTTGTTATGTTCTGTTTGTGGGTAGGAGTTTTGGGGTGGGTGTTTTTTATATTTGTTTTTTTGGTTTTGGTTTTGGTTTTGGTTTTGGTTTTGGTTTTGGTTTTGGTTTTGGTTTTGGTTTTGGTTTTCGTTTTCGTTTTGGTTTTGGGTTTTTTTATGTTTTGTTTTGTTTTGTTTTTTGGGGGGTGGGGTTGGGTTTTTGGGCGGGGGGGTTTGGGGGTTGTTTTTGTGGGTTTTTTTTGGTTTTGTTTTTGTTAAATTTTCCTGCAATTTCTTGTGTCCCAATATGTTTTCCATCACAATATGCTGGATTTACCCCGATGGACCAGAGGTAAAATGTTCAATGGAAAAATAAGACACTGGCCTCTAGACTAACATACGACACATACCCACTGTGGACGTTGTAACTTCTTTGACTAATTTCATCTCGTTTATTTAGGTACGTATACTACTTTCCTGGATTATTGCACCATGTTACCTGTGCGGACGGGTCTCTACTTTTTCATGGATCATGACCCCAGAAGACAACATCCATGGCGCTATAGCCCAATACAATTTGTTAATTGGCTTAACCCTTTGAAACTGTCAGCATGTCTATCATTCCGAAGCAAAAAATGATGATGATGATAATATAAAGCGAACAGTTTTCCTTTGTGCGTTTTTAATACCTGTGCCAAAAGCGTGTCTAGGAAAGCTGGTGACTCTGATGTCAACTTAACTCCAAAAGGTTAACATTTCTCAGCAATTAAGAACCGTTGTCGGCGCTTCAAATTGCATTGTCATCCATCCAAATGCTTCTGTTGCGACGCCAGTAAACAAGAACCCCAAGGTTCAACACTGAATACACCTTAAACATTTGTACTATGATGTCGTATATCAACAGTGCTAGGAATTAAAATTATCTAATATGTATAATTTAACATGACAATACGTTTAATGCCAAGGGAGTGGAATGGAACTCACAGCCAAACAGCCTTTCGTAGGCTGTTTCCTTATTGTCTCGTGCTGTTGTTGATATAGAATACCTTCATAGGATATCTTCATTACATACTATACATTAATGCTATTACATTACCTACAACCTTATACTAAATGGAAAATTAATATAGTTCTAATGAGTTTTTAGATAAAAACTAAAAGTCTTGAGGGTACTGCGTAAATAGACACTGTGCATAATTTGAGGCTCTCTGCGTGGTTTACATGTTGACCTGTAACACTCTGACTATTTTCGTCCCAAAAACACATGCAAATTGCCTTTTTTGACACCATTCAAACTGGTATATAAAATGTATCCTGTAAAATTCAAATTGGTTTCCATAAACTGGAAATTGATTTATCAAAAATCCTCGAATACATGGAAGATACAATTAAGAAAATATGTGTCAAAATAAGATAGATTTAATTGTTTAGCACACTGACCTATGATCAACATAAATTTATGAGTCTTTTAGGATGATTTCTTCTATATCACTTTATTGACTAATTTAAACCCTTTGGTAAATGGGGTCTGCAGAGACTATTATAACGTTAATAAGATATTGCAATCGTCAAGATCTAATGCTGCTCCTAAGTCCTACAGCATATGAAATTTCGTGAGAAAACCGCAGGGACAGGCGTAATTTCTTTTCTCCTTATGCCTAAAAATTTTCAAAGTATATGCACTAATCTTCACTGTTCCTTGGGCGATGCCACAACTAAAACTGCATACGAGAATTTTGCATCAAAAATATTTTCGTCAGTTTGATCCTCACCAATTTTGTTTAGAACAAGACTTAAAAAGTCAATAGCCATCCCTGGCGCTCCAGCGCCAAGGTAAGCTGTTGACCTAGGGGAACTATATATTTATTGGGCTCCTCAAAATTTTCATCAAAACAATTTCCTTGTTAAGAACTTTTGGAGCAGATATATTGAAGCAGACTATAGTTTACATCCGGGCGTTTTAGGGCAATTAGATCTGAGTTTATCCGAGGACGGTGTCTAATTTAAGGTGGAAGCTGTGAAGCTAATACGCAGTGAGATTGCCAACTTTGGTTCGCAGTTATGCTTTTAACTTTTTCACAAGTACATTAAACCTATATATTTTCTGATTATTACATATCCATAGATTTGTATCCATAGGGTTTTTTGGCATGATTGGAATTTTTTGAAATTTTATAGCATTCTTTCTGTCTTGGTTGGATTTTCATATTTTTGCGCAGAAGTCACACAATTTTTTTTTCAGTTGAAATCAGAAGAAATTGAAAATATATATCCATGTCCAGGATCGAATTCAATGGCTAGTCCTAAAATAACAGAAATAAAAAGTTATAAAATTTTTAATTTGGTGCTGAGAGGTTGTTCATTTTCCTTCTGTAAATTGTTCCAAAAGTAACGGAAGGGGTTGTCAGAAAAAAAATCCTGGGAACTGTTCCTGGATATGATATTTTTCTTTTAATGTCCATTGACTTTAATGTGATAGGGCACTTCATACATTCGTGAGGCGAGATACAAATGGCAGAGGTTGAGCAAAAATACAGTTCCAATAAAATAGCATTGAAAGAAAGACTTGCCAATTCTTGTGCATTTATGGCTGTAATATGACACATACTCATTTCTTCTGTCCTGTATTTTAATTATTATGTGAAATAAACTTGTACCTTTACCTCTCTGATGTTGTCATTAAACAAAGTATATTTCATGGCTTTTATCTCGACTTTTTTTACCTTGGAAACACCACACTTGGCTTGTTTGGGTGTGGGTTCACATGCGGCTTTCCATATTTGGGGACCAGTAAGTGGATTGTGCTAATTTGTTTTTACATCAATAGAGAATTTCAAAGTTATCAAAACAATGGTAGTGATTAATCTGAACTGGAACTTTTCTCCACAGCTAATGGTTTACTGTGAGTGACCCTTGTCAATAGCTCAATTGGTTTACAGGGGTCATGGACTGATGACTGTGCAAACAATGACCTGGTTCATTATCATGCCCATGCAAACATGCCCATGTGCCCGGCACTGCTAAAACTTTTCAGTGTAAACAAAAGTTTTGAGATCAATTATCTCATATTAAATTTATGTACACACATCTGAGTTTTTGGGAGCATGTAGTTTAAGTATCAGACTATCCAAAAATATGAAAAAGTGATTAGAGGTTATCCAAAGATGCCGGCTTCAGATCTTCCCCGTCAATGTGTCTCCGTTCCTTAATCTTCATTTTCGGTTACCCTGTTTTAAAGAAACTCGGATGGAAAACTGATAAAACTATTTCCATAGACAAAAAAAAAAACGTAATCAATAATCAAATATTGTCCTTTAGTGCAAGGATAATGGAAACTAAAAATGTTTTGTTATGTTCAGCCACTAATATTAGCATGAAAACGTAGAAAATATGATTACAACGTTTTGGCAACCTGGTAAAAGGATTTCAGCATATATGATCCGAAACGTATCCGACAAAAAAGTGCCATCAGTTTCACCATTAAGCATATGATATGTCGTATGTTTGTCATCGATATAAATGTTCCTTTAACCATCTGCCAAAAAAATGAAGTACTTAGAGTGCGAATCATACCTTTTGAAAAAAAATTACATACTTTAAACTGTTTGAACATCTTTTAATCTGTATACTTATCATGCATTAAGCAAAATGCCTTTAGTGTGTCTCCTTTCCTTAGCGAAGAAGCATTCCGGGTTGTGTGGTCAACGTTGAAAATGGAACAACTTGCAAAGGTATCTAAGTAAAGTGATATGAACTTTCTTTTGCCGTCGCATGCATTGAACCTAGACAATGTGTCACATCGCAACAATCATGCACGTAAAAAACACAGCATATAGACATACAACATAATACAAATAGTTTGATACAACAGACAAAAACAACAGATGACAAACACTTGAAACATTCAATTTAAAAGGCAGGAACATCCTCTTTTGCGTAAAAAAAAAAAAATAATGAATTGCAGCTTGTCTGCAATATTTATGGCATTGGGATAATCATTCTTTTATTTAAAAAAATGTAAACCAGTGGAATAAGACCTCTACCCTGCAATTGTATGATGAATATATATTGATCACAAAATGAACTCAAATCAACAAAGAGTCTTGGTTTTTTTTCAGATATGCGCGTGAGCGCTCGTGCTGTGTGCTCAATTGATTGAAAAAACCTGCACAGTTACATTTAATGTGACCATTTTTGCGCAAAGGTTATGATAATTTTACTGCATGTATTTTCAGTAATTCTCACTGAAGCCATTCTTGACTGCTCAACAGTCAGCATAAATTTAATTTTGAAGATTGAGGCATTGTACAGTAGTAGTAACCTGCTAAGAGCAAATCACATCTTCCTCAATGAAATGCAGGTGCTCTCTCTCTCCATGTCATCAGAAATGTCTGTTTTGTGCCATGTGTAATGCATGTTAACACGTTTGTGGCCTTAGAAGATTGCACAACATATTTACGGGATACGTTTTGATCTAGTAAAACACAAGATACAGCATAAGTTGATGATGCCTTCAATTTATGCCCGAGGAAGAGCAGTCACTCGATTAGATGGGCTTCCTGCAAAGACATATGTTTGGATAAATGAATAATAAATGATCCCCTCTTTCGAATGACCCAGTTGAGAGAAATATCTTCATTATCCTTTCTCCTGTGTTTCAGAGAATCCCTTCTTATAGGACCTTTGTGGTTCCACAAAGGAGGTGTCCGTGTGGACGTTAGGTAATTTCTTTTTACATGTGAGTGATTTACGAGCAATTCAATAGCACCGGGCATAAAGTGCGGAGTGGTCAAGCAAGGCATTTTCCAGTCATTGCGTAGGGAATTGTTTCCGTACTTGGCATATTTCTACCTACGAATTTTAACGCCATCAATTAAAGTCCTTCTTTACTGCTCTTCTGAGAGCAAGCTGGTCTGGTCACACACAAGAGGTTCTCATTTTGCTTCACCATTTTTGACGTGCCGCTATTTGTTTTGACATAGTAAAAGCAGATGGTCACATGAATGTACAATTTCCAGTCAAATGTGAACAAATCACATTTAACTAGGTCTGACTGATTCTTGTGACAAAGCCTCCTGAGCAGAGCCGTTTGAATAGACAGACTAAGTGCCTGGTTATAGGTATAAAACGAATAAGTGTGTGGCTAGTTACATGAAGCAATTAAATGACAGGCCAAATCTTGAAGAAATAAAGTGTCGGGCTAAATATTTAAAGACATCAAATATCTGGCCACATAGAGAGACAGCCTGTGTGACTGGCTAAATGTAAAAAGAGAGTAAAAGTCTCACTGAACAAAGGAAGATCCTATGTGCCTAGCTAATAACATATTGAGACTAAGTGTCTGGCCAGTATATAACAAGATAAACTATTCGGCCTGTTGTGTATTAAGATGAAGTGTCTTGCTAAACAGATGAAGAGATTAAATGCCTAGCCAAATATTCAGAGAGACCAAGTATCTGGCTATATATAGAGAGAGGCCAGGTGACTGGCTAAATAGCGAGCAAGAGAGCGAATAGGTGCCTTACGAAATATATGAGGAAAATAAATGTCCGGCTAAATATATAAGGAGGCCAGCAATCTGGCTGAATACAGACACTTAGTGACTAGCTAAATGTGTGAAGAGACTAAGAGCTCTTTATTTTAGAAAATTATGGTTTTGATATCATTTAAACATATTTATTAATAATGTTTTGTATCACCTAATATTGTACAGTATTAATCGCTGGGATCCTCAGCACATTAACACCTGTAGTATACACATGACACTGAGTACAATACAAACACTATATAACCAATAATAATTATAGGGTGAATGAGGAGAATAAATTACTAATAGATGCACTCGAAGTACAAGGACGTGTGAGTACATACATATTTTCGAATGATTAAATCCCGATACATACGTATATTTTCATAGTTTCGGTGGCTCTGGTAGAACATAATCAATAATATTTTTAGCTTGAAAAAATATTTTTAGATGTTAAAATATTTTTCAGCTTGAAAAATATTTTAGGTGTTAAAGAAATTTTTTAGGTTGATAATATTTTTAGGTGTAAAAAATATTTTTCAGAGTGAAAAAATATTTCTTAGTTTCTAAAAATATTTTCTAGCTTGGAAAGTATTTATCAGCATGAAAAAAATATTATGTATTTTAGTTAATAAGTCGCACGTGTGAGTTACTAACTCACACGAGCGACTTATTAACTCGCATATGCGAGTTATAAAGTCGCGCATGCGAGTTATTAACTCCCACGAGCGACCACTTAACTCGCGCATGCAGCTTAATTGTCACATGCACATTATCACGTGGTGAGGCAGCCATCTTGAAGAAGACCACACAGGTAAGGTTGTTACTTGTTTTTGCCTCTTGGATTCCATGACGTTTGCAGGAGGAAGGTGAGTTTAAATATGCCATTTTTGGTTCCATTATGACCCATACGCCACTAGGCCTACATACTCGTTCTTGTTAACAGTACAAATGCTTGTCAATGTCATTCCGCCGAGTAACAGGATCACTTATCCGCTTCTCTTATACAATGCTTTCCTTTCCTGTTTGTTCCATGTACCCTGGGCTGAATCTATAATCTCTATCAGTGGTGAACTAAGTCAAC
>CAXHWN010001113.1:0-16227 GCA_964020975.1 Hermodice carunculata | reverse complement strand
CACTCTTGTGTCCAGATACACAGGTGTATTAAGTTTCATGATTCTAAGTCAAAGGACAACAGAATTACAGCCCGGACATGAATGTATCACTGTGACCCATATACTTGACCTAGTGACCTAGTCATGACACACCTTTAGGTCAAGATATATGTGTGTGTTTGTATGTGAAGCTTCCTGAAACTAAGTTAAAGAGTAAAGGAATTACAGCCAATTTAAAACAGATTACCTAGTAAACAAGTAATCTATCTTCAGAGTTTTTATAAGTCAGTCCTTAAAGCTGTCAGAATATATATTACAGCAGGAACTTCCCTGTTTTGTCATGCTTTATTGAGAGGAAACAAAGCAAACCAGCAGAATATTATCCTTGCTTTTGGGCTTGACATGTTTTGACATATGTTGGGGTAACTTTGCCCCTTATTCTGTACCCTCAAAATTGTACTGCAAAATATCTCCTACATGGTAAGGCATATTTCAACATGAATTTCTTGAGTGTGTCTGAAACAAAAAATTTAAAACCTTCAAATATTCTATACATGCACTAGAAAACTTGAATACCCTTGAAACATGTAAAACGTTGTGTTCACAAGAATTGAACACATTTACACTAACGTAATTATTATGTCATTTGAGAGCAGAGATTTTTGATTGACAGAAAATTCAGCTGTCAGTTATGCCCATCATATTCTAACATGTATTGCCTGCTTAAATGCCTAATTTGGCCCTTAAAAACCACAACATATTTTCCACTTGCAAAATTTTCCTGAAGAAAAATGCTCAACACCAGATATTTCCAAATATCAGCTTGCCTTGAAATAATTTTAAAAGCAAGTACCAACCACATTGGTAGATCACACACAGCATTGTGGTGGTCCTTAGGTACCCTGCAAACGACCAGGCATCTTGCAAATGATTGGGTACCCTGCAAGTGATTGGGTACCCTGCAAGTAACTGACAACAAATTATGAAGGCAACCGGACAATTAAATACATTGAAATCATCAAAATATCAATTGAATCACGAGACTCTGGAAGTGCTTTACATATATATATCATCAGGTCCTAATATGCATGTGAGGTCTGGGCTGGCTGTGCCCAGTCAAACGATGTGAGATTAGAAAAGCTTCAGCTTGTTGCTGTGAATGCAGTCACAGATGCAATGATATCAACTTCTACAGTCAAACTTTAACTCATTCCACCCGATAGAAGACCCAGTCAACAGCTTTCCTTGGCGAGCTCTCGGGGCAATGCTGACTTTTTGGCCTTCAACCATCTTCCTGAAGGACCACTACTTATTAATCAGCCTACAATGTTACAAACAGTGGATTAAGCAAACATTCCATCACTTTGTCTACCGCAAACAGTCAACTTGTGACAACAAACACAGTCCTCAATACCACTTTCCCAGTTCCTTCAAACCTCTCCTACACAATGCAACAACTGCTGGAAATGGGTCCACTTTAAACCCACATTTTTTCACCTTGACAGTAACAAGGCCCTAACAGTTTTCAATGCTAAAATATCAAAAGGTGATCAAAGGGTTTGCTCATCTGAATTATTACAATGAGTCCAGATTGAAATTCCTCATGAAAAGCCTTTAATTCCAGTCGCAGCAGCCTGTAGTGCCACAGATCAATGGACCAGGTAGCACCTTGGGGCTCTCTGCAGGCCAAGTGCTCCACTCAGCCTCTACCTCAGCACTCAAAAGGTTAAAACCTCAGCAGTGAAAGGGTAAAACCTCTGTTTCCCTCCTGATCATAGTCTGTCTAGTCAAATGAAGAAAACTTGCGGAGTGGCTGGGGGCAGGAGAAAGCACGATGTTGCAATGAGATGGAAAGTTTTCGCTCTTTCAGCAGGCCAAACTTGCCAAATTACCATGTGGTATGTCACTTTCACTGGACTGCCTGTTGATGTCTCCATTGTAGGCAGCAGACAGTACCTTTGTTCATAGCAATCCTTCAAGGCAAGTGAGCAAAGGAATTCACACACCTCCGCTATGGTTTACAATACGTGATAAAGCACCATATTTCTCCACACAGAAATGGAAGGCACTTACTAATGAGACCACTTGTCAATACTGATCCATGTATAGTCTTTTACCATTCCTTTGGTTGTAACTTATTCTTACCAGCTAGTAAAATTCATCCATTGACTGTAGCTCAGCATTCTTTTATTTATACTTTTCTATTCATGCTGATACATGGCACGAAAGCTTAATTTGTGCAAATTGTGCACAAAGCAGTCAACAACAACATGTTTTGAATTGCAAATTACATTGAACCTTCTTTCCTACAAATCTGGACCCAGATAATGACTTAAGATAGGTATCTGTCATTGGTGAGAGGACATCTAAGTGTATGACTATATGTCTCCATCTAGTCTTCAGCAATATTTGTGGAACTTTACTGAATGTAAAATTGTAAAAGCTGCCCACAAGTACCAAACGCTCCTCTTAAGATTATATCAGAAAAATAGGCTCCTCTAGAACTGGTCCTGCAAGAAGAATTATGGTCTGGCTCCAAAGATGAATAATGAACTGTGTCAACAGCCTGCACCAGGTCACTTAAAGGAATTGAATGACTATACATCTATGCATCCCTGAAAGGAAGTCTCAATGACTATACATGCATGAAACCCTGAAACGCAGTCTCATCACCAATTGTGTCTTGAGTTTCACATTTCAGCTAGGCGACTGGTGCCAAAGGTTGCAGGTTCGAGTCCTGTTCGTTCCGAACATGAAATATTGAATTTGTACACTGTGAATTTGACAAAATATAAGAACCATGACAAATAATGTAAATAAACAGAGACAATGGACTGGAGTGAGACTATAACTGATGAGTTTGCTGGCTGCTGACCATGATTTGGTCACCTCATGAAGTCAAGGCAGCAGAGGTTGATCCATACTTCAAGTGTACTGGGTTCCGTTTACAATGTCGTCATAGGCCATGGCTGTTTTCTTTGCAGGTGGCACAGAAAGGAGAAATACTGGCACAGACAGGAAACACAGTCTTTGAAAGATGTTTATCTGAGAAATCATGAGAAATAATCAGTCATTATCCCTGGGCACAAGGAATCTTGGGAGCCTATAAAATCATAAGGACTTCTTATTAGGAATAAACAACAGAATTGTGAATCATACAGCTTTAATTCATTAGCAAAGTGAGGCCAAAAACTTAAAAGCTACAAGGAAGTGAAAAAAGTATTCTTCTGACCACAATGTGTAAGAGCCCACTCTACGGACTGGGTCTTGATGTTAGTCACTGCCATGTGCCTAATGTAGAGCACTGGGACAATGGAAGGCATCTCTTGCTGCCTGATGCTAGCCACTGCCATGTGCCTGATGTAAATGAGCTAACCGGGACAATGGAAGGCATCCCTTGCTGCCTGATGCTAGCCACTTCCATCTGCCTGATGTAGGGCAGTGGGACAATGGAAGGTATCTGTTGCTGCCAGGCCAGGGCAGGCGTAGTCTGGCAGCCAATACTTCCTGTATAATGTTTCAGCCAACAGTCAGGGAGAAAGTATTGCAAAAATTGGGCATAAAAGGAAAGAGAAAAGCACACTACACCTCAACAGGTGCCAGCGTGTAAATCCCAAGATTTTGGTGTGCGTATAACAATCCCATAAATGTAAACCTGAAACACGTTTCTGAAAATGTTGCATGGTATGGGGGAAAACAGTAGCAAGTTAAACCTCAACACCTTGGAGTTGTTGATGTATTGAACTTTAAGGGGCTGTTGAGTTCAAGCCTGTATACATACCACACAGAATGAGCTTAGCCGCAACAAGGAATGATGCATGCCTGGCATTATTAAGCCTTTCCCCCTCAAACCGGCCAAAACCGGCTGGTGGTCAAATGTCGTCTGCTTCAGTATTTTCAACTAATTTCAACAGTAATGAAAAGCAATTTTGACTGAGAATTGTAGATGAGCCCTATGAAGATCACATGCCCCAGGTCAACAACTTTCCTTGGCATGAGTTGGGCACTTAGTGCCCAGCTCATGCCAAGGAAAGTTGTTGACTAAAGTGTCAATTCGAGGGGGAAACAGTTAATATGACCCTGACTCACAGTACATGAAATTTCCGGTAGTTCATCTGCATGACTGTTTGCAAGCTATACACATCTTGGTTACTTTGCAATTATGGAAAATGAAGAAAAAAATTCCCCTACACCATCCCCAACATGTAGAAATATTCTGAAATGAAGTATTTGTATCATTTAATTTTGTCTAGCAATCAGAAGACTACTAATAATAAAATCTTTGTGGGACTATGTAGGCCTATACACATCCATTAGGTTGCAGAAATGACTGGATGCAATGGAGAACCCCTATGCAAACATGTTTAACAATCCTTTTGTAATTTTAACACGAGAGCCAATTGGATAGCATGTCCTCAGCTGGCCTTGACCTCTAACCCAAAATAAGTCCCATCCTGGTCTTGGGGTATCCAGAGGTGCTTGTCTACAATTTCAAAGTTATCGGGCAGGTGGTTTTATGCAAGATTTCAATGTTTTCCTAACAAAAAAAACCCAGCAAAAATAAGATGTAGCAGTGTGAAGGACGTTAAGTCCCCTTTGGCCAGGGAAAAAATATAACCCCTCGTAAACAAGAAAATAATAATAAAAACAAACAAACTTGAAAATAGGTCAAGGTTGCTGATGTCAGTTACCCAAACTTCAAATTAGATTCTACACAGTTCAAGTTTCATACTATTAGCTCAATGGGTTCACACTTTATTGCCTCTGCAACAGTAAACATATGATGGCCACTAGTGACCTTAAAAGCAGGTACAGCTTGCTAAATGCTAAATTCAGCCAAGTGCCCAATGACACGCTTCTACAATGACAAGCAGGGCTAGGATTTCGGCGAGAATCCGAGAATATATTCTTGTAAAGATTCTCCTAAACTTGTCTTTCTTTAAAAAGAAAACTAATTGACAAAAATCCAAGTAGATTCTCCCAAAATTTTGCGAAATTCTGGCCTGACAAGTTTCATGATAGTACCTCTATTTGTTCAAAAGTTATTGCATCCACAAGGATAAAGGATGGACAGACGGACGGATGCACACATGCACAGAGCTGATGATAATACCCTATCAGCTGGTAAGACCAAGGGGTAAAATTTATGGGAGCATGACCATTTGAAGGTGCTTGATAGAGACTCACCCCAGGTACATGTCAACCAAGTCTGTGGTGGGTCTGGTTGACACTTTTGTAGAAAATTACAAAAAAAAAAGCATTTTTATGTATACATAATTTCTGAAGCCTCATTTTTTAGATCTAGAGGGCCAATCAAATCAAATAAATATTCAACATACACGCATCTGGCTGCTCCATCTTGTGGACACACTCCAAACATAGTCTGAAACAGGGAAGGCCAGCAGGGAGTGTGACAGCCACCACATGTCAGGGTCACTGCTCCCCCAGAATGAAATACTTAAGATAACCTGTGCAACGAAAAATTCATCTAAAAAAATCCAAAAAAAATCAAGGAAGCATGACCATTTGAGCACAGTCAGCAGAGTACAAGGCACATGTCTACTAGAGTTGACGAGAATCTCGCAGACAACTTTGGCGAAGTGGAAAATGTGAATTACCATTGCAACCCCCACTGACTTACAAAGTAACTGATGGAGCACTTCAAGGCATACAAAGCCAACATTAATTTTACAAAATCATTAAAAATCAGGACTTGACAGTACTGCTATACCCATGAACTATGATTTGGCTCACATGCTGCATATTCATCCTACAAAACTTGAAACAAATCTGGTGAAAACCCCGAGACAAGTTGTGGATACAAGGTACAATTGGGTGTCCCCATGCTTACAGCACTACAATGTACATATTTTGATTATATTGTCATTTGAAAAATCCATTGAAAATCAGGACATAACAGCAGAACCATGGCCCTGTGATATGACTGGTCTGGCATGATGCCCAACTGCCCTAATCAGTTTGAGATTAATCTCATTAAGACATGAGACTAGTTGTCAATACCGGGTGCAATGGATAGACAGACAGACAGACAGACAGACAGAAAGACAGACAGACAGACAGACAGACAGACAGACAGACAGACAGGCAAAGTAACTCCTATATACCCCTGTAAGTGTATCAAAAACAGACAAGTGAATATCTGTATATATACTGTCAGACAATTTATATAGCTGAAATAATCATATGCACAAAATAATGGGACTAGTTTGCAACAATGGCATCACAACCAATATCTGGTACATGTACACACCATATCTAGTGCAGGAGGGTATGGATTAGCAGGCAAGTGGTACCATATCTAGTGCAGGAGGGTATGGATTAGCAGGCAAGTGGTACCATATCTTGTGCAGGAGGACAGGGATTAGCAGATAAGTGGTACCATATCTAGTGCAGGAGGGTAGGGATTGGCAGATAAGTGGTACCATATCTAGTGCAGGAGGGTATGGATTAGCAGGCAAGTGGTACCATATCTTGTGCAGGAGGACAGGGATTAGCAGATAAGTGGTACCATATCTAGTGCAGGAGGGTAGGGATTGGCAGATAAGTGGTACCATATCTAGTGCAGGAGGGTAGGGATTAGCAGATAAGTGGTACCATATCTTGTGCAGGAAGGTAGGGATTGGCAGATAAGTGGTACCATATCTAGTGCAGGAGGGCAGGGATTGGCAGATAAGTGGTACCATATCTAGTGCAGGAGGACAGGGATTAGCAGATAAGTGGTACCATATCTAGTGCAGGAGGACAGGGATTAGCAGATAAGTGGTACCATATCTAGTGCAGGAGGGTAGGGATTAGCAGGCAAGTGGTACCATATCTTGTGCAGGAGGGTAGGGATTGCCAGATAAGTAGTTCACGGCACCGGACTTTTCAAAAAGTCAAGGGTCTGTCTGCTTTCCTGCATTTCTCTTGATTTGGAGCTTGCTTTGTTGGTTGGATATTTTGACAACACTCTTCTTACTCCTATTATGGCCAGCATTCCCGAGACAAGTCAGAAATATTAATGATGGTCATACTCGTACCTTGATTTATTTTCTCAGCTTGAAATAACCAGAAAATACCCTGCCAATGATGTAATTACATGTGTCCCCCACATGAAAATGATTGGCTTCTGTTACCAAATGGATTATCATCATTGGTCAAGTCAAATCAATGCAGCTTCCTGATTGGTTGGCATGATTACAATCAAATCAATCAGCTCCCCCTAGTGGTGGGCTGTTTGATGACAACTTTACTGAATCTAGTGTTCCTGTATGACAAAGACTGGGTCACAGTCTTACAAAATCAAGTGGATATGTATGATGCAGTGGCAGTTTTACAAGATCTTGAGTGTTCATGTACACAAAGATTGGGTCATACTTTATCAGATAGAGCGTCTATGTATGATGTGCCAAGACATGCTGCACAACTGGACAGAAACAGTTGATTGCTGGAAGAAAACTCACTGACCCTTTTAATCAACCTCAGTGCTTAGACTGTAAGGTCAAAAGTAATGAAGCCTGTTTCAATACAAGTCTGTAAACTACATATGCTTGAGATCCTGTAACTTGCAGCCCCAACATGTTAAAATAGACACAAATTCCATGGCAAGTCAACTTTGTGATTGTGGGACAAAAGTGTGATGGTTGTGGTATGTGCGGACACAGTGCGCCCTGTGGGGCACTGATAGCACACCCTCCACCCTCCTTGCACACACCAGCCCCGCCATTCATATACAGCCACAGGTCCCCCTTTGAAGGCCACACAAATGCCACGGCTACATGACCTATGGCCTTCATTAGTGAAGGGTAAATACCCTAATATGGTGACCACATCCTTGTACCTTCCCGCCATCTTTGTCATGACAGTTTGCCAACGCGATACCTGCCCAGCCAGGGGCTTGTTAGTCCACAAGCCTCAGCAGATTGCACCAGCAAATAATCGAAAGGAATTCTTGCTTAATATTAGGCCCAATGTTAGCACAGCGGCCCATTATGAAAGCAACATTTGTGTGACGTGTCCCTCTCCATATACTCTGGCCATGTAAGGTGCCCATTGTGAAAGTAATATTTCAGTGAAGTGTTGCTCTCCATATAATGTACCCATCTAAGGTGACCATTATAAAAGCAATATTTGAGTGAAGTTTTACTCTCTGAATACTCTACTCATCTAAGGTGACCATTATAAAAGCAATATTTGAGTGAAGTGTTGCTCTCTGAATACTCCAGCCATGTAAGGTGACCATTATAAAAGCAATATTTGTATGAAGTGCTGCTCCTGTAAGCAATATTTGTGTGAAGTGCTGCTCCTGTAAGCAATATTTGTGTGAAGTGTTACTCTCTGAATACTTTACCCATCTAAGGTGACCATATTATAAAAGCAATATTTGTGTGAAGTGCTCCCCCTGTCTAGATATGTAAGGTGACCATAAACACTGGGCCACCCTTTCCATGGAGTTGTCTTTCACTGTGGATCTGTGGCTCTGAAGGCCTGGTCACCCGCATTCTCAATTTTTACATTTCTAAAGCATGTCTCAAAAGGTTTTCCCTGAGAACACTGCCTACTGTTGCAAATTTAACTTCACAAAGAAAACCAACTCATAAGCAGTCTTTCACTGTGAACATGTTAAGAATTTGATTTGAAGTGATTGCAGCCAAGCCTATGTACTGAACCTGCTCTGGTGGTCACAACATCCATCTTCACGGAGACTCATCCCATTTTACACGGCAGTCACAACATCCATCTTCACGGAGACTCATCCCATTTTACACAGCAGTCACAACATCCATCTTCACGGAAACTCATCCCATTTTACACAGCAGTCACAACATCCATCTTCACGGAAACTCATCCCATTTTACACAGCAGTCACAACATCCATCTTCACGGAAACTCATCCCATTTTACACAGCAGTCACAACATCCATCTTCACGGAAACTCATCCCATTTTACACAGCAGTCACAACATCCATCTTCACGGAAACTCATCCCATTTTACACAGCAGTCACAACATCCATCTTCACAGCAACATCTGCCATCTTAGACGATAGTTACAACTTCCATCGTCACCAGCAACTCATCACACTTTACATAAGGATCTCAACATCCAACACCTCTGCCTTCACACATCCTCTTTTGATTGAGGTTGAGACTGCAATAATTTGATGATGGTTACCATCCCACATCGTACATCTGACTGATGACAAATACAGTCTGTTAGACTGATTCACACTGTCATTCTTGTTTTTACTCTTTCACTGCCTACTGTGACTAATGTAGAAGAGAACTTCACTGAATTATCAAAAGGATACTATATTAACATTTTTAGTAAAACACCTTAAAACTATTAAAGTACCAGCTGACCTATAGTCCCATAGAATACAATGGTCCAGGTCAACAGCTTTTCTCAACCAACTTTGGGTGCTCTGTGGCCAAAGTGTCTGAGGAAAGCTGTTGACTCCACCAAAACTTGACACAGAATGAGTCCAGTAGATTAATTTGTAACATTCTTTCCACAAAGCCAAACATAGAGTTTATTTCCCTGACAACATTTCATTGTTTTCAACATACCTCTTTCAGCCATGCACTACATTACAGAAAATTCTCCTAAATGAGATGCACTTGCACATTCAAAGTAACATTAATTGCGATGCAGGTTGGAGGTTGTCCAAAGCCAAATCAATCAGAATATGGTGTATGTTTGGTAATATATTTAAGGCCTTGAAACGATAAACTCAATTTTCATTACTATCCATGATGTACATCTAATAACCAGCTACAGTACATGCACACCCTGTTTGAGGACCAAGACAAATGTGTGACGGTGTTCAATGCTCTCTCCAACCTTTTGAAGATGTTCAGAACTTTTAATAAATTCCTTAAAAAACAGGTAACATTAAACACCCTAATAATATCCTACTGCTATCCCTTGATATATAATGCACATTACCCAAGATTCAAAATCCAGTCCCCGGAGAGTCCAGCACTGGACAGAACACTTACCTACTGGTTCAGTGAAACAGGTTTGTTTAATTACAGCACAATTTTGCTAATTTCATTGCTAACAGCTCAACAAACAAACAGAAAAAACAAAAAACAAAAAAAACAAAAAAACAAAAAAACAAAAAAAAAAAAACAAAAACAAAAAAAAACAAAAAAACAAAAAAAAAAAAAAAAAACAAAAAAAAAAACAAACAAACAAACAAACAAAAAAAACTCCCCTAAAGTAACCAATGAGTGAGTGACGTGGCAGGTCAGCTAAGTCCCAAGGTACAAACTCAACTTGTCTTATTTATGCTTTGTCACTTGCCCCTTCTATCAACATGCCATAAAATCTCAGACCTCACATTTTTTTTATTTTTTCAGAAGAACTGTCCTTTCACTTTCAAGATTTTCCCATGTTTAACTCTGTGCAGTACAGATTTTTTTATGGGCCATATCTGCCATATGCCAATTTTTAATGATAAGTGGCTGTTATGGTTTTGGTAATTGTGATCAAAGAGGAGAAATAAGGTATAAAGGTGTGTGCAAGTCATGCAGACAGTCAGGCAAGGAGCCCATTTTCCTCTCACAAAAAATGTAAAGCTGACATCTTCCTGTCCACATAAATGTTGTTCCTATAGTTGCCCTGTCTATTATCAGTGACTTTGCAGAGAATGTTTCTCATACGATACAGTCAGAACCTTGTTTTGTGTCACGAGACTTTTTTCCCAAGCATACCGACATGTCTGTGCCCTGTCCAGTATAAAAAGTATGACAATATTGTCATCATTGTACAGTTGTGTGTGGGCCTCTTGTTGTCTGAGCTCTCTATGTGTAACTCCCTAGCCCTCACCAGGCATGCTTGATCTGCTCTCTAATGCCAGGGGGTGAAGGGGGAGGGGCAGATCATATTTCATACAAAATAATTTGCCCTTTCTCTCGTGTCCCACTGAATAATTTGCCCCTTTCTCATTTAACTTAAAAGTAAATTGCATTCATGTCAAGATTGACCTTTAATAGTTCAGCTGATTCACAGTGGAATACGTGGGTTCCTACTTCAGAAAACAGATCATTCATGTAGCAATGGCATACTGCTTCACCTATACCAACTTACTAAAACAATAAATTCATTATGGCAAATCCACAAGACTAAGCCATAAGGACTACTTTCAGCTTTGTAACCCTTTAAAGTTAAACTACCTTGCCAGGGTCTACCAGATGACACCCTTTGTGATAGGTTCCTGTTTGCCCCTCTAAATCAAGAAGATAAATCAGATGAACTACAATTACTAGATGGCAGCACTAACTCCAGGTTCCTGGTACATGGCATTGACACCAATCATGGCACACGTAAATTGACAGTCCCCCCCCCCCCCCCCCATACCAATGACCCACAGCCATGGCTGTAATGAGAGGCTATCATAAGATGTTCTCTGTGTTCTACTAGACTGTGCCGGGTGAACCCCAAACATCGCAAACATAACACAGATACTATCATGTCCATTAGCAATGGAACCTAAATGTCTGCTCGGACACCAACGACTGAGGAAGGCAACTTAGGACTCACTCGACACAATGCACCTGCTTCACCTGTCAAATTCCACACGGTTGTTTGTCAACAAATTGAACAGCACTGCACCTCAACACCCACACCAAAAATAAAGTCATGTGTTGCTGGGGACTGTGCAGAGTGAAAGGTCATGCATTGACTGCAGAACATACAGACTGTAAGGTCATGCATTGCATGTTTTATCAAAGCTGTACTGCTGCTGATGAATTCAGCATAGTCTTGTGCATGCAAGATTTCTTTAATGACCACAAAAACATGATGACATTTTTGTCAACATGCGATGACACTTTTCAGGCTAACTGCTGATTTTTTCTAACCATATATGAGAAAGTACAGCTGTGATGCCCTTCCCAACACAAATACAGCAGTTGAATGCTTCATACTTCATAGTCTTATCATTGTAAGGAATACGATGATATATACCACTAGTTACAAAGGCCTTCACAGTAAATGCTGCCTGCTGTGAGAATTTCTGTAATTTTGATGTTATATCAGATATTTTCCGATATGTGTGGATACCTAAACCCAATGGAAATTGAAATGATCAAAATACACTGTTATGCTACAAAATTAAGATTTTGTTTCCTGCAAAAATCTGTTTTTAGAGATATATTCACTCTTGTTTTATAGAATATAAAATGACTGACCAACACAAGACAGGTCCCAGGTCTCAGTTTGGATTGACTACTACTGTCCCATAGGTGGCATACTTGTGTGCTGCAGATCTTTACTTCTATTGTACAGTAGTCCCTCCTTAAAGAGACCGCCCCTAGTGCCACCCAAAAGACGGTCACATAAAGCAGGTAGTCCCTCAAAGGAGGTATAAATAACATGAAAAGTACTACAGAAAGACCTGACAACTGTGGTCTCTAAAAGGAGGTGGCCTCCCAATGGAGTGGTCTTTCAAAGGAGGGATTACTGTACCTTCAATTAATCGGAAAGTGGCTGCTGGAGCGGTAGCTGTGGTAATTTTCTTTTGACCAGTAGACTCCCTTGATCCCTGAATTTTATTGGGCTGTTGTGCCATCACTATATTCTCTCCACAGTATGGACAAGACACGCCCGTACAAGACAAGGTCTGGTGGCCAAGTCCACCGGTTGGATCTGCAGTTACAGGAGCAGGGGGCTACAATCAAACTAGTCGTCTCCAATATCCAAGACATCCTTCATGAGGCTACTATATGGTCTACCCTAAACAAAGACCTCAGCACATCTCCAGTTGTCCAGTGATTCAAGAGACTCCCAATACACTTTGCCTATCTATAGAGGATCTACGTTAAATAATTAGTCCGTTATGTTAGTTGTGCAGTCTTGAAACGCATTGAACTATAAAATACAGCATCTTTAAAGTACATAAAGACAAAACATGTCTTTAAAGTATATAAAGGCAAAATATATCTTTAAATTATATAAAGGCAAAATATATCTTTAAAGTATATATTTGAAACACTGAACTCCATCTCTTTGATCTTCCGTCGTGTGGATGATGCAAGCCGTGGACTATCATTAGATTGATCTCTACAATGTGCACCTTCAACAATTTTCTTTTCATTTTTGTTTTAACGTAATCCATGCATAGTGGTGTCTATGTGATACATTAACATTCCTCTGTGATAACTATTCTATATAGTATGATGGAGATAATGCTGAATTTAACACCTGTATTTGTAATAATTGTAATCTAATCGAATATAGAATAAACGGCAACACAAAACCACGTGTATATCTGTCTTTTGCTAATCGACAAATGTCAGACCACGTGCGTCATTCCGGAGTTCACCGAAGTTCTGCGAAGTAATTTGTGCACAAATGCAAATAAACAATGGCGGATTCAAGTGTCCACTTGCAAGATACCACGAGCATATTTTAATTGATTTCTTATGCTTAACAATGAACTTGACATAACCGAGCATGTGGATTAAGGTCATGATAGTAAGTAATGTTTTCAGAATATTTTTGCGACCGTTCAGTTGGGGTTTTTTCTGCAAAACAAGGGCTTGGTAGTAGCCAGCACCACAGGCACAAGGTGCCGGCCAATTCAACCTCAATACAAAAAAGGGAGCCCGGCATGTTCCAAGTTGCAATGCACTCCAAATCATTCCTGATTATTTGAAATAAAGTTTGAAACACAGGAGAATCATCATAATTGAATGAGTGACAGTTACATGTACATTTTTGTCACATATGATGGAAAGAAATTAGGGTTTGTCATTGTATGACACTTGAGAGTCTCAGCAAAAAAAGGTCGTTTATGGTGTTTTTTGCCAACTTTTCCTGCTTGCTGGTCGCGTTCTGCAGGTGGTTGCTCGCGACAGCGCATTTAACGTTAGAAAAACGTCTGTGCATGGGAATAATGGTTGTTTTGAGCAGGTGTTCACTGACCACGGGGGTCGCTAATGGCAGGTACTGCTGTACAAGGATGTGTCAATGTGACCTAGATACCTGACCTAGTGACCTACTAGAAAAAAATGACGGATTCAAGTGTGCACTTGCTGACCTAGTGACACAACTTTGTGTCCATATACACAGGCGTGTAAAGTCTCATGATTTTAAGTCAAACAACAACACAATTATAGCTCGGACATGAAGTGTAATGTTATTTTACATGATTGTGTCACTGTGACCCAGATACTTTACCTAGTGACCTGGTTTTGTTTCATGACACACATTTAGGTCAAGATATGTGTGTGTGTGAAGTTTCATGAAAGGCAGTTAAATAGTAAAGTAATTACAGCCCAGACACGATTTTTTCAAGAATATGTCACTGTGACCCAGTTACCTGATCTCGTGACCTAATTGTGGTACATGACACACCCTTATATCCAGAAGCACCTATGTATAAAGTTCCATTACTCTAAGTTGAAGGACAAGTGAATTATAGCACGGACACAAATAGGGGACTGATAGAAAAAGAGATTACTATTTGCCCCTGCTCCAGTATGAGGGGGCATACAAAGTGGGTACACGACCATACAAAGCACTGGAATTCTTGCATGGAGGCACTTGACAGTGCTCTGTGTCACAGTGACCAGTGTGTGTTACTCTTTACACATATACACGTTCTAGGTCTCCTTGCCTGTACTGGGTGGTCTGTCACTTTCTCACCTTGAAAGACTATATCAGTCAGGTAAGTGATACTCATCTCACTGCAAGGTATTTTCACAAAGGACCAATTTTCTTGTATCTTAATTAAAAATGTAACTTCATTCCCTGTCTGGGTTTTGACAAGATGAACTCCATTGCACATATGAGCATCCTGTCTAAAGTGAATGGGCACAAAGCTACAGTGAACCATTACCTAGATTACCTTACAAAGTCCATTTGTCCAAAAACTGCTGATACATGTTTTGATTTTTTTTTTAAATTCTAGTAACCTATAAACAGGATATTTCCATTGGCAAGTGCTTCCATCACCAATGTTGATATGACATGCTGCAAGATAGAGAGAAACCCAAGTTGTCTCCCTCCCAGTTGCCTGTTTGCTGGTCACTGCCTGTCAGGCCAGGTTCGTGTCCTGTACAGGGAGTTCTACACAGCAGGTCACATAAGAAGGCGATCGTTCGATCTAGAGCCTAAGTGAGACATGAATTGTTACAAACAACATTCTACATTACTATGCCCCCTGTTCTGTTGCAATATCTTCTACAAAGACTCCACAACCACAAACTCCGTATATTAATATGCTATTTGTACTTAGAATCAAAATAAATGATTCTACAGACTGTTTTAAGGACATGAGATACAACAAACCTTTGATTTCCCATTTCCTTTTCCGGGGGTTGGGGGTTGTATGTGTTAATTTCTTATTTACCAACTTGCAACAAAAATTCAGTTCCCTTGAAAAATGAGAGCCTAGCAAGTACTGTGAGGCATCCTGTTAAATTTTCGAAGTGCCTTTTCCATAGAATAACTGGATGAAAGGTTGAAAGGCTGGAAATTTATTACAAGGAAATAGTTTGCCAAAAATTCCTCAGATAAAGGACATTTACTTTGATGAGGTAGGTCTCAGGTACAAAAACATGCCAGAGATTTTTCTGATTGTTTCATTTTTTCTTGTATAGAATGAACAACAACAAATTGACTTCATGAGAAAAGTTTTATAAAAATCTTATGTCCAATGTTTTGTGAGTTTTTTTCATACTTTAAGAGGTCTACATTTTGTACAAGTGTTGGGATTGTTTATTCAACAATGATAAGATAAGACATGGGACTGTCATCCTGGCCTGTTCTGTGGGACATGAGGAATACATATGCTAGCCTGTTCTGTGGGACATGAGGAATGCATATGCTAGCCTGTTCTGTGGGACATAAGGAATACATATGCTAGCCTGTTCTGTGGGACATAAGGAATACATCATGCTAGTCTGTTCTGTGGGACATAAGGAATATATATGCTAGCATGTTCCGTGGCACATAACGAATATATATGCTAGCCTGTTCTGTGGGACATAAAGAATACACATGCTAGCCTGTTCTGTGGGACATAAGGAATACATATGCTAGCCTGTTCTGTGGGACATAAGGAATACATAATGCTAGCCTGTTCTGTGGGACATAAGGAATACATATGCTAGCCTGTTGGGACATAAGGAATACATGTACATGTGGTTTTAGCATGCTAGAGGAATATATTTTGAGTTATGGATGTTTGATTCAAGATTTTTGTTGTTGTGTATCTCCTGTCCTTCATGTAACTTG
>CAXHWN010001112.1:0-14000 GCA_964020975.1 Hermodice carunculata | reverse complement strand
ATGGTGGGTTGCAGCAGGCTAGTGTCTATTGCTGAGTAATAAATCTATTGATACATTGAACTTTGTCTTGTTTATTTTCACTTTTTAGCTCAGCTGACTTGTCAGTAGCTCAGCTTATCTTATAGTCCTTTGTCCATCGTCAACAATCGACTTCTCCAAAACTGTCAGCCACATTCATTTCAAACTTGGTGGCAATATACCTTGGGTGAGTCTCTACCAAATTTGTTCAAATGGTGATGCTCCAGTGATTTTTGGATTTTACATTAATTTTTTTTCGTTCTTTTTTGGGCGAATCTTAAAAAATCTTCTCTGAAACTACTCATCCAATTGCTTTGATATTACACAGGAACACTCCTAGTTCATAGTTTGTTCACCAGGTGGCACTGCAATTTTTTGCTATTCTTTTATGATTTTTGTGCTTTATTGCTATTTTCAACTTCTCCAGAACCGTCACTTAAATTAAGCTGAAACTTGATGGATAGATTCCTTGTGGAAGGGTCAAACACAGTTATTCACTAGGTGGCATGGCTGTGGATTTCTGATTTTCAATTTTTTTTTTTTTTTTTCAGTTCGGGTACTTCTTGGTTAATGCACCTTTCCTATTGATTACCATGCAAGTCAATGGGCATTCTAATACTAATTCACAATTTTGACTTCTCCGAAACCGTCAGCTAGACTGACTTCAAACTTGGTGGAAATGTACCTTGAGTGGGTCTCTTCCAGGTTTTATCAAATGGTCATACTCCAGTGACTTTTGGATTTTTTTAATGAATTTTTCGGTTCTCTTTTGGGGGCAAATCTTAGATCAAATTGCTTTGATATCACACAGGTACACTCCTAGAGATGCCTGGTTCTTAATTTATTCACCAGGTGATGCTGCAATTTTTTTTTTTTTTGTGTTTTCACTATTTTTGACTTCTATTCCAGAACTGTCACTAATATTAAACTGAAACTTTGTGGATATGTTCCTTGTGAAAGGGTAAAACAAAGTTGTTCACCATGTGGCACTGCTGTGGATATTTTAAACGAAATTTTCAATTCAGTCAGTTGACATTTTAATGCTAATTCACATTTTTGCTTTGTTCTCCCAAGCCATCATCCAGATTGATTTCAAACGTGGAGGCAATGTACCTTGGGTGCGTCTCTAGCAGAATTGCTCGAATGGACATGCTCCATTGATTTTTGGACTTATGTTTTCTTTTGTTTTGTTTGTTTGTTTTTTTGTTTTTTGTTGTATTTTTTGTTTTTGTCTTTTTTTGGGGTTAATCTTTAAATATCTTCTCTGAAACCACTCACCCGAATGCTTTGATATTACACAGGAACACTCCCAGGGACTCCTAGTTCATAGTTTGTTCACCAGGTGGCACTGCAATTTTTTGCTATTCTTTTAAGATTTTTTGTGTATTATTGCTATTTTCAACTTCTCCAGAACCGTCACTTAAATTAAGCTGAAACTTGATGGATAGATTCCTTGTGGAAGGGTCAAACAAAGTTATTCACTAGGTGGCATGGCTGTGGATTTCTGATTTTCAATTTTTTTTTTTTTTTTTTTTTTCAGTTCGGATACTTCTTGGTTAATGCACCTTTCCTATTTATTACCATGTAAGTCAATGGGCAATCTAATACTAATTCACAATTTTGACTTCTCCGAAACCGTCAGCTAGACTGACTTCAAACTTGGTGGAAATGTACCTTGAGTGGGTCTCTTCCAGGTTTTATCATATGGTCATACTCCAGTGACTTTTGGATTTTTTTAATGAATTTTTCGGTTCTCTTTTGGGGGCAAATCTTTTTTTTTTTTTGGTCCCCAAAAGTGCTCACCCAATTGCTTTGATACCACACAGGAACACTCCTAGAGATGCCTGGTTCCTTAATTTATTCACCAGGTGATGCTGCATTTTTTTTTTTTTTTTTTGTTTTTTTTTTTTTGGTGTTTTCACTATTTTTGACTTCGTTTCCAGAACTGTTACTCATATTAAGCTTAAACTTGGTGGATATGTCCCTTGTGAAAGGGTTAAACAAAGTTGTTCACTATGTTGACATTCTAATGCTAATTTACATGTTTGCCTTTTCTCCGAAGCCATCATCCAGATTGACTTCAAACATGGTGGCAATGTACCTTGGGTGGATCTCTAGCAGAATTGCTCAAATGGACATGCTCCATTGATTTTTGGACTTATATTTTTTTTTTTTTTTGTTTCTTTTGGGCGAATCTTGAAAAATTTTCTCTGAAACTGCTCTCTCAATTGCTTTAATATCACACAGGGACACTACTAGAGAATCATAGTTCTTCTTCACCTGGTAGCGCTGCACTTTTATTCTATTTTTTAAAAAATACGTTTTGGCTATTTTTGACGTCTCCTCCAGAGCCATCACTCAAATTAAGCTGAAACTTGGTGGATATGTTCCTTGAGGATAGGTCAAACAAAGTTGTACACTCGGTGGAGCTGCTGCGGATTCCTGTTTTTTTAACGATTTTTTTTTTAATTTGGGTACTTATCGGTAAATGCTCCTTTCCTATTGACTAGTATTATGAAAGTCAATGCGCAGTGCTAATTCACATTTTCAACTTTTTCTCCGAAACCGTCAGCCAGATTGACTTCAAACTTGGTTGTAATGTACTTTGGGTGAGTGTCTACCAGTTTGTTCAAATTGTCACGCTTTATTGATTTTTGGATTTGTTATGAATTTCTGTGTTCTTTTGGGAGGGGGAGCAAATCTTAAAAAATGGCAAAGGTATATGTACTTCAGTTGAGCACAGGACTGTCACAGTCGTCTTGTTTTTATTACACATACAGTAGTTTCTCTTTTGAGAGACTACCCCTAGGGTAGATGTAAAAGTGATCACATAAATATGTGGTCTTATTGGAGGTGAAGCAACATGGAAAAAAGACCTAGGACCTTAATTACTGGTCTTAATAGGTAGGTGGTCTCAATAGGGCGAGATCTAAAAAAAGGGACTATTGTATTTCTTCTTTTGAGAAAATGAATCTCAGTCTTCGTATTATATAAGTCTGTTTCTAAATGTGGTGTTTTATCATAAAGGTATGTTTCTCCCCGTGTAACCATTCTTTGTTTTCCATTTGCTCGTACTTGCTGACCGTTCCAGGGAAAGCGTTCATTTCCTGTTCATGTGCAATCTTGTGGTTTTTCTGCCCCTTGGTAATGTTAAACCTTGTCGCAGAGCACGAAATGTGTGGATATGAATTGTTCATGGCTATATCACAAAACAAAACAAACAAAAAAAAAAAAAAAAAAAAAAAAAAACCCCAAAGAATTGCCTTTGATGAGCTAATAGTGTGTTGATATAATTTGTGACTTGTATACTGTCAGATAAGAGCATTGCACATTGTGCAGCCAAGCTTTGTCGATATTATCATTTCAATCCGAGTATCCAGTGTAATCACCCGCTACTGTGCAGTGCTAACTTTGTGACCTTCGATTTGTCCTATATGGTATATGAGCAGATTTCACCTATGAACGTATAAGTTAGTGTGGCCACAGTAGCATAGGTGCTATCTGTATTAAGCTTTTTTTTTTTAAATGCCAACTGTGACTGAAGTCGAACTACTTGACAAACTGCTCTGAATTATAATCAGGGTGCCCGATTCATGTTCCTGCCAGCATTCCTGAAGTTGCATAGAATATAATAGTCCAAGTCAACAGCTTTCCTTGGCGGTCTTTGGGAAAAATGCACCCACGGCATGCCAAGGAAAGCTGTTGACTCTGCCCAAAATGTGGCACTGAGAGTTAAATCTTTTGCTGCCCCACAACACCCAAATATTAAGCATCTGCATTGTTGCTTTTTACTTGAATGTCTTGTCCTTAAAAGCATTTTGAGTGAGAAATGAAGAAGGCACATCAGGATTGCAAGTCGTGGGTCAACACCTTTCCTTGGTATAGATAAAACTGTGCACCACGGAGAGAGCATTTGACTCCTTTGTTCTAACCAGCAAAGGGTCAGAGCCACCCTGAGTACTACTGGTTCATACATATTTTCTGAAATGATGGGTGTGAGTATACATGGATTATAACAATATAAATCATGCTGGGTACGAATAAAGTAGTGATTTGTTGCATCTCAGCTCCATGATCAATGGAAATGGAGAGACGGGAAGGCAGAATTTCAATTACGTAGATATACACGCATGTGATATTTGTAGAGATGATGCATGTCCTTGATATTTTGGCACCAGGCAAACACATTTGTGACCTCTTTAACGTCAGGCCCAGTTTTAATGACCGCACCTGGTTAACTTCAGACTGAATCTTTGGGCAGCTCAACTGGCGTTCACAAATTCTGCAACTGAGTGTATATGAATTTGTTTTGTACATGTATTTTAATGCCACTTGTTACGGAAGGTGGTTTTCAATACAGCTGCAGCACCAAAAAGTCTGGTATATAGACAAAACACTATTGTGACAAGTGGGAATGGTCGGGTACTTCACCTATATTAGGTTTTTAAAAAGTGTTAACATTATTTATTACAGCTGACTTTCCAGCCATGGTTTCGCTAGAAAGGATGCTTGAATGAACTTCCTGATCTATGTCAATTTGCATTTAAATCCCATTTGTATGGTTGGTACCAGAGCATTTTGTGTATCTTCAGTGAGGAAACTACTCTGCTTCAGTTACTTGAACAGTTGGTTATGTTTTTAATACTAGTTACAGATCTTCATTTTTCCAAAGCTTTGAGAAATGATGGCCGAAAATGTTGCAAGTGCTCTATGTGCCTGAAAAAGTCTGGGAAGGATGGCCGTGAACCACTCTTAGATTAGCTCCCTCTGTGTTGTCGTGTGAGTATACCAGTGCCTAGTCTTTCTCAAGACCCTTTCTTAATTAATTCGTTATAAAATAAAATAGCTAATGAATGTTATAAAAATTAATGAGGGGGGCGGTCGTAGCGTCGAGCTAGAACATGCATGCAGGTCAACGCTACGACTGCCCCCTCATTTATAATATTCATTAGCTATTTTTTAGATAACGAATTAATTAAGAAAGGGTCTTAAGAAAAACTAACCAGTGCCCACAAAGAGCTGAGGAGAGCCGTGAACTTGTGCGACAGATTTTCCTGCTTTGTCCTTTGAGTTTACCAGTGTCCACAAAGAGGAGTGCTGTGAGATCGTGCAAGAGAATTTCCTGCTATGTCCTTTTAGCATACCAGTGACCACAAAGAGGAGAGGCCTGAACATATAGTCGACCAATTTCAGCTTTGTTGTCTCACAGTATATCCATTGTATCATTCAAACACTGGTTCACTTCCAAAATTTTGAAGTTTGTCTTTGACACATGTACACTAAATATTGGTCTGCAGACAGATAGAAGTATGTCTTGCCGTGCTCTATCTGCTTCAAAATATATGCACAAGCGTTTCCAGGAGTGCACGGGTAATATTAAAGTATCAATTATTCTCATCTGTCGACACACAGATAGCATGGCTTTAATTTAGAAGAAAGAACAAGATGGTGGGGCAACTGATAACAAGGGTATTTCCCATCCCTCCACTCACTTTGCTCCACAATTTTATCATTTGGCTATGGACATATGTTCGGTTCAGTATGAGTTCAGTTTTTATATTCCAATCCCCCCGCCCCCCATATATTTCCTGGTCTACAAATATACTGCCTGTCTTCTTCACACACTTGAACTTGGTCGCCATTCCAATCCCAAGGTACCAGTGACAAATCGTTTATGTTCCAGATGTAATTCAGGAGTTGTAGATGATGAGTTGCATTTCTTGGCCCAATTTGCTGCCTTTTCAGTGGAGCGTGACATACTTTTTCCAATGTCTGTTTGAATGTACCTGACTTCATGCACTTGGACCCATATATGACAAGTTTATGTCACTTTAATGACAAGTAAATGCCCAAGTGTGAACTTCTCCTCAGGCAAGTTTCTCAATATTTGCTCACCCAAATGAAAACTGGGGTTCATTTCAATGGGGTCATATATATTTTATTTATGTAAAAAGACACATTTCTGTTTAGAGTCATATTTGTTAAATGCAACCAGTGTTGATCATATATTACATGTATTATACTTGTATTTGTAGTATATCAGTTCTGTAAGTATTTGTATGTTCCACAGTGTCAAATTGCATTGGTGTTTAGCATATTGTGTGACATGATGTGACTGAGTCATCAGGTGCCAAATTGACCGAAAGGCCAATCCTTGCCTTGTATCATGAGTGCCGTAACACTTGAAAGCTTCAAACTGTGTTTTCGGGGTAGTACTCATAATATATATATATATATATATATATATATATATATATATATATGTATGTATATATATATATATATATGTATATATGTATATATATATATATATATATATATATATATATATATATATATATATACTGTAGTTCTAGAAATTTTCGCGCTCGATTTAATTTTGCGCTTTTCGCGCTACCACCTAAAGCGTGAAATTAAAATGCGCGAAAATAAGTTGCATTGTATTTCACTACATTGTTTGGCATTGGATTGCGCGAAACTAAAATGCGCGAAAATTCTGAAATTTCAGAAAAAATGAGTTTGCGCGAAATTAAATACGGGCGAAAATTTCAAGAACTACAGTATATAATATATATATATATATATATATATATATATATATATATATATATATATACAGTTGTTTTTTTTTACAGGATGGTTTGCTGTACTTAACTTCAGCATCATGTTCTGTTCATTTCAGTTTTCTGTTACTCTTGAGTTCAGTAAACTACTTCTGACACTTTTGAATGTATTTTTGTATTATGCTAATCCTTATGTACTTGTGCATCAAACTGCAGAAGATATGTATTACATGACTTATGAGCCAGCAATTACTCGCTTTGTCAATAAAATTATTACTTATTATCTCAAGGTGACCAGCTTCTATCTACTTTATACCTTGTTAATATAGTCATCTAGTCTTATAGAAACTTTGTACTATCTTTGGGACATAGATCTGAGTTTTCTGTGTTTGTTCCTGTTTTTTCATAAATTGAATAGACTTTGAAACGGGTTATTATCCAGACATGGTGGGTTTTTGTTTGTTTGTTTTTGTTATTCTTCGTGTAATTTGACTGATCTTGCTCATTTTCATAATCTAAATGTTGATTGAACCAGAACATTCAGTTATGCAATCTATGAATACTATTTGATGTAATGGTAGTGACTGCAGTAAGTGAGAGTTCCAACCTCTGTGCTACATGGATTGCGGTACCCGGTACACAGCTTGCTTGCAGGGGTTGTGTAAAGGTCATAATAACACTCTGCCCATTGCAGAGCTGAATAGTAGATAGGTTCTAGGTACAGAGCTGTTGCAGATGCCAGATATATCATGATTATTGTGTTTTATATATATATATATATATATATATATATATATATATATATATATATATATATATATATATATATATATATATATATATATTATCATGATTGTTTTTTTGTGTGACATATAGGTCAATATTGACCTCTTTTTGTCAATAAAAGTATTATTATTATTATTATTATTATTATTATTATTATTATTATTATTATTATTATTATTATTATTATTCAAGACAAGTAGTTGGCATAAAAAACAAATAAACGAACAATAACAAATATATTTCATTGGCTTTCAGGGGGCTCTTGTCGCTCTGCAAAAGCAAAACTTCGCTTGTTAGTCATTGCCATTGTTTTCGTCTGCGGCGAGATGAAAACGAGGCTACCGTTGTACACCACAGGCGCCCGTAACTTTCAGTCAGTAAAGCCTTCGTGCTGATAAAGCCTTATAGGCCTACGCGGGGGGAGGGGGGGGGGGGGGGAGCTCCATCAGACGACATTGTGGTTTTAAGCCCATCCTCCACCATCTTGTTAGCACGAATAATTGACTTCACAGACGAATACACAATATTTTATTGCCGACAAGGCCCGATGTGGGCCATTGAACGCATAGATGTTCCAGGTCCACCCTCTTTACAGTACACTTTCCCACCCCCACCCCCTCACCACCACCCCCACCCTCCGCATATTAGCACTAAAGCCTGACTGACTGAACGTAACGAGCGCCTGTGTTGTACACAACTTTCGTATAGGCCTACCACCACCACGGTGTGACGTGTCGCGACACACACCGTGGTCTAGTATACGAAATATGGAACACGGCTTTTAACCAATCAGTGTGCTCTGTTTGCCTTGATTTAGGCCTATACGATAAATCTTGTCCCGTCAATGCCTCATTAAAATCACTTTTTTTACCAACATGCCCACCGGGCATGTTGCAGATAAACTCAATATGCCCAACCAATGCACAACATGCCCAACTTTATATGTCAATGTTCAGCTGAAGACAATGAAGTGTTTTATTTTTCAACTCCCGCAATTTCTTCATCATGCATTACCCCTTGAATGAGACAAAAACATATTTTGAATGTTACATGCTTTATTACATGTATAATTACTGACGTCTTTTTAATGTTAAATGTACTGTCGTGAGCGACCACCTGCAGAAAGCTACCAGCGACCTGGAAAATTTGGGAAAACACACCGCAAACTACCGCTTTTTGACGAGACTCTCAAGTGTCAAACAGTGACAAACCCTGATGTTTTCCCTTCATACACGACGAAAATGTAACTGTTATTCATTCAATTATCGTAATTCCCCTGTGTTTCAAACTTTATTTCAAATAATCGGGATTGATTTCAAGTGCATCGCAACTTGGAACATGCGGGGTTCTCTATCTTGGAGTTGAAGTCAAACTGGCTGGCACCCTGCCACAGGGGCAACCAGCAGAATGGTTGTCACCATATTCTGTCTGGTCAATACGAACCCATTTATACCGACCGGCAAAGTCACTGTGCACCGAAAATACTGATTAGGGTAGAAGGGAACAAACAAAAATCAGCGCCCCCCCACCCCCCTTCCAAGCTGTTTTCCTGTTTTAAACACCATCTGCTGCCTGACGCATATAATCTATATGCCAAACGATTCGTCACAATCCACTCTCTCGATTCCTGTCTCATATTGAGTTGTCGGACATATTTTAGCCAACTTGGGCCACTTTATTCCTCGCAAAACGTCTCGATTCCAAATGTCATAAAATGACCCATTCTTCGTTGAACGAAGTGGCCCCCGGGGTACGGACTCAAATTTCTCCTTCACTTTAATTGGCCGCCGGTGAATAAATTTGTATTTTCGTTTACTTTATTATTTTATTACGCACATGTGCACAATTTAGCGATTAAACTAAACTGGTTAGTAAATGAAAATAAAAACTTATTCACTGTTGGCCCATCAGAACGAAGGAGCAAAACACAGATATACACGTGGTGCTGTGTTGCCGTATAGTTTACATTCGATTAAATTGAAATTATTAAAGGTCTTAAATTTAGCATTACTTCCATAAAACTACGATTAAATTATTGGACCAAGAGCAATCATACTTTCGCGTAACTTCGGTGAACTCCGGACACGCACGTGCTCTGAGATTTGTTGATCACCTTGACTTGAGCCAAGTCTACCACTGGCGGATATAGTATAGTATAAACATATTTATTTTCTCTGGATTGCCTAATAGTACACAAGGACTAATCTGGAGGCTCTCCAGTACATAAAAGGACGCACAGGAATATATACAATACACAATGGACGAGAACAGAAGACTAAATTCACGGCTTGTACACGAATAATACAATTGATGCCAGATAGTGGAGACTTATAATTAGATCTTATACTAAATTAGTAGATGAAACGTCTAGATTCTGATAAGAATGTCTGAACAGCCTCAAAGATGAATACATTATCAGTGTCTGGCAAGTCCTCACTACCTTTCAAGAGAATATTTAGTAAAATGTCACTAGAGCACTGAACTATTAAAGTCGGATTTACACCTGGAGCGAGTAAGTGACACACAGTGTTCAGTGGACGGACCCTTTGCACAGTGAACTTGGGGCAGAACAAAAGGTAATGTTTCGTATCTTCAGTGGTATGAGAGCATGCACACGTTGAGGCTGGAAGGATATTGACATGATGTAGATGGGCGTTTAAAACAGAGAAGTTAAGACGTATATACAAGTATATAGACATGGTGTTTTGTTTGCTGTTGATTTTGTATTTGACTAAATTAGAATTATTACAGGTTTTTCAGCACTGCTGCCATCATGCTATGATTAAACTGAACCAAGACAAGAAAAATGAATTCGTCTGCGTCCAAACTTTTAACCGGTCGCATCGTGAGGCTGGGTGGGATATGACGATCGACGCTCAACACAACAGCTTCAAAAAAAGCTTCGGAAAGGAATTTTCTGTCGATAAACTGAGAAAAAGCAAGTATGGTACATATACTTGTTGTACAATTAAAAAAAAAAATCAACCATATCACACGTGTATTTATTTCAGGACCTAGCCTTTAATTTTACCGCTTGCATTTTGCTTTGCCAACCGCGTACGCAGATTATCGTTATTATCAACTCAGACGTTTCTGATCTATGGACTAGTATGGTAAGGATAAGTAACAGAACTGCTCAATCTAGCCTCCTTGGTAAGAGCGAAATCTTGCAGCCGCTCATGTGGCTATTCTGAGCAGATTTAACGCACTCAGCACGGACTTGTGAAACTCCCGGGGTGAAACTGCACAGGTTTGTCTTTGAACGTTTACTGATTAAACAGCGACCATGATTGTTATGAAGTTTCTTTTTAATGAAGTTGTTGAACATGAATAAGAATAATGCGGCAAATATATACATATATATTTTTTCCATGCATGTGTGTAAAAGAAAATCCGGTAACTGGGCCAATACTAGTGTGTACCAAAGCGGCCTTCAAAAAGTCCAAAAGATACCCAAGCCAATCTCATGTCCATGTACTTTTAACATGCCCGGCCGAGAATCTTTGCTTTATCTCAACATGCCCGGCACAATCTCAGGGCGTCTTCGGGACGTCGGACACCCGCTAAAATTCGAGCCCTGCAAATCTTCATTAGTGGAGGGGTTGGGGGGGTGGGGGTGGGGGGGGGCATTAATCCGAACTCCGTTCATTTCCCTAATTTGTGGTCGATGACACAGCACGTGATCTGCAAGTTTGTTACTTTTTAACCCCAGCGTGAAATATGGTATGTGTCAAGTTATCTTATCTCGCATATTACTGTTCATCCGGTCTTGCAAGATGAGTCAACAGCTTCAGACAGCCCACAACGTGTCATAAAGCTGTTGACTAGAACTATGCTTCTCTTATGGGCTTCATTACATCGTTTCATCCGAACTTATACTTCACAGACAGTGTAGCATCAAAGAAAAGACAGATCAGATGACATTTGAAATTACTGGTTGTTGTAGATCGGTTTGCTCGAGAAGGTATTAACCCTTGAAAGGTCATATAGGACTGAGTCAACAGCTTTCCTCGGCGCAGCATGGGCGCTTAGCCCCCAAGGTGCACCAAGGGAAGCTGTTGACTGTTGTTATGTTATCCTGGTTAGTCTTCCCTGAAATTTTTATTGAATGTATTTTGATAAAAGACCCTAGTTAATAAAATGAATGAAGAAAATAACCTTTGAAATTATCGGTCGATGTAGACCTTTTTGACCGGGAAAGTGTTAATGTGACTGACTTTGATAATTCGAAACCTCCCTTTCTCACCTACCCTCCCTCCGTCACCCCATCAATTTATAGCCATGATCCCAGACCAAACTGCCCGTTGTGCGTAGGCCTATATGTATTCACCTGGAAGAAGTGCCGTGGACACAAGACAGACATCTTTCCGTGTGACAAGCCGCGCTCAGACATGCTGCGTATATTCAATTTACTGAACATCTCACGCGATGTGTATTTTAAAGTCCACTGAAGTCCACAATTGTATCATCTCAGGGAACTGCATACCTGTACAACGGCGTGTAAGTCTACTGAAGTCTACTGAAGTCTACAATAGAATCATCTCAGGGAACTGCATACCTGTACAACGGGGAGTGCTGATGTTGTGTGAGAACCAGCAAAAAATATGAGTCAGAGAAAACCGGTGATCATCAGCTGGCCGGACGCCAGCAAATTTTAAAATGCCTGCTTTTCAGCTGTCCTACACACAGGCTACTTTATATAATCATAGTATACAGTGGCACGAGGGGTTAAGGCACATTAAGATGGCTTATACATAATGAGCAACGTCTATTATTCACATTGTCCTGTGTCGCAATCCTGTTAACAAACAGTACGGTAACTGTGACAGTCCCGATCTCGTTTGCCCCTTTGTCACGAAGTCCAGTAATTCACACAAACCAAGCTAACGTGAACTGTATTTAACCTGTCATTCTTGTGCAAGCATCCTTAACCTTAACCTTTGCTTGAGCTCACTTTTTGTGTGGCAGTCTGCACAGTATCTTGTAGATACTATTGGAGTATTTTTTCCCCCGAAGGTATATTAAAGGTACACACTCAACCGCAAATAGAAAAAAAAAAAAAAAAAAAAACGGTCACGGTTAAAACTGACAGGTACGCTTCAAGAGATTTGCCTGCAGGTCGTTGGCTCATTTATACCTGTTGTCATTGAATCACAAATTTGCTAGTTTTCATACAGCAAAGCATTCGTTGGTGTGACATGTGAAGGCTTCATCAGTAACATTAAGTCATCAATGAGACTGACAAAGTTAACGTGCGTATTTGTTGAAATAGTTGTGACATGAAAAACTACACACTCAGAATCAGGACATAATTTACTATGAGAAATCATCTAGAGAACATAATTGTATGAAGTAACGTTTACAAATACATGTATGAATTGAGTTTCTCACTAGCAGGCCCAGTACCGTATTGCAGTAGCTCAAATAGCATTATCTGCATGTGCGATTAGTATGGCAACAACCGCACGTTTTAACCAAAACAATTGACTTTATTACAAACGGGGATGAAAAATGTTCACCCACAGCCACATTAAAACAAGGTCTCAGTCTAGATTCCAAACGATCGAGAACTGTAGGCCTATACATTTTACGGTTCACTCAAATTTCAAACTTATTTTTACAGAAATAATGACTACTGGTGTGGCTCAAAAAGTGTCAGGGATTTTTACAACCTGCTTAGTTTTCCAAATGTGTGCCTCCACAAGCGGAGGGAGTCCAAAACGCAGAAACCTTAATTTCTGCTTTTCATAACAATGAAAAACATGATTAAAAAAATTCCTGATACGTTTTTGAGCAACATGGACACACATCAAGTTTGTTTATACATGCATGCATACATACATACATACATACATACATACATACATACACACATACATGTGTGTGTTTTTGTACAGAGGTCTGACATTTGATATGTTTATTATTGTCAGATTTAGAATCGATCGGCCATGTCCATTCAAAAAATATATACTCTTTAATATCGTTCAATCTTGGAACTTTAATAGATAGTGGTTATCCAGAAATCGCTTTGGTGTCTTGCCTGTCATTAAACGTTCTTGGAGACTTTCTCCTTGGTCTCTGGCAGGATAAGGTGTGTATACAATGGCTAATGTCAACATTTACTACACACTTCAAAGCATCATATACTGTCTATACGTAAGAGGCAAAGAAATACCCAGATCCCATGTTCAAAATGTCCAATAATATTGATTGCACAGAAAACGCGTGTTCGGATTTTGCAATTATTGATATTTTAAGCCATTGTTCTCATTAACTCTAGCAATTCCCGCTGCGACTAAAACCAAACCACTTAAAAGGAACTACTCTGAATCATAATAAGGGTGCTAGATACATGTCCTTGTAAAAATACATTTCATTAAAGCACCGGCATGCCTGTAGTCACATAGAATTTTATAGTTCAGTTTAACAACTTTCTTCGGCGCGCTTGGGCGCATTGCGCCCAGAGCGCGCCCAGGAAAGTTGTTGACTCACTGGCACTGAAAGGGTTACAGTTTCTTAGCAGAACCCTGAAAATTTCCTATGTGTGGAAAAAGTCTGAAAGAGACACTATTTTATGAGTCTGTAGGTGACATAGTTGTGATCTGAAATTTTCAGGATGTGTACGTGAGTAGA
>CAXHWN010001111.1:0-68725 GCA_964020975.1 Hermodice carunculata | reverse complement strand
ATGAGTGCTTAATTCACCGACTAAGATTGAGAAAAATCTGTTTCAAGTTGTGAAAATGAAACCTATAAAGCCTAATATGCGAACAATAGAGCTTCATTACTATTAATGACCCACACTTGGATCAACATTAAAACATTAAAATCTCCATATTCGTAATATAAGTCCCTAACGCATATATATATATATATATATATATATATATATATATATATATATATATATATATATATATATATATATATATATATATATATATATATACACATATACATTTTTTGTACATATTCGAAACTTTTCATTCTCCGCACATGTATTTTGTTGCCTTTTAGCAGTGGAGGTAGTAGTGTGTATTGGGGCTGTGTTTTTGCATTTAACCTTGTTTTAATTGACATTGTTCAAATTTTGTGCAACAATTACTTCGCTTTTTCGTTTGTATTTATCTTGAATTTAGTAAGCTTTTTTCTATGAATACTTTTTTGTGTGGTCCTGTAAGGGGATTTTTCGTTGGTTGTATCATCATCATCATCATCATCATCATCATCATCATCATCATCATCATCATCATCATCATCATCATCATCATCATCATCATCGTCATCATCATCGTCATCGTCGTCATCATCATCATCATCATCATCATCATCATCATCATCATCATCATCATCATTTGCTTTCTGTCTGAATCTATCGTAGTTCAAGATATGTGGCTAACACTAGTACCTTCTGTGCATTTTTGTGATTGGATTTGCCGTTGCTAATTATGTTGATGGCTGCTAAATCTTCTAATGTTTGGACAGTTGGTTAAATTAGCCGAACGTTTAGCCCAGCACTACAGTCCACCTCCAGGATGAGATACTAGGGCCAATAGACGAGCACTTGATTTTATAGAAAAACAAAAAACAAAAAAACCTAAAAAAACTGACCATTGGTTTCAGGCCTTCATTAAACTGCATTATATCAAGATCCAGTGTCGCTACGCGTTTCTGCAAGGCACCAGTTTGCAAGATAACCGACATGACGTAGCAAATATGGAATATCTTATAAAACTACGAAGTATAAAGAGTTGACTTTGGTGCCAAATTATAAGTTCTGAATGAAAACAGTTTTTAATGGCAGTGCCAAATGTATTTCTCCTGCGTCTTACATTAGGGGCAAAACCGTTTGGATCATATTACTGGATAATGATTTTTAAGACAGTATCCACCATGACTAAAATGTGGCAATTTGATTTTTTATATCTCTCATAAATATTGGCTCAGATTATTCATAAGATTGAAAAAGGAATGCCTTTTAAAACACACCCTTTTCTGAAGTATGATTGTACAAAGATGCATCCGAGGAACCTGAAAAAAGAGTCCGCCAACTTGAAATTGTAGGCTGGGTAGACAATTGTATCTGTTCTGACCTATTCTTTTCCAGCAAGTCAATAATAACAGAGCTATGTATGTATGTACTATTTAAGGCCTAAATGATAACCGATACCTGCGAATTATACACTAATTTATATTTAAGACGTCACCTGATGCTACAAGGTATGGCCGCGGTTCTGCAGCTTTGCCAGTAGAGTGTGAGAGCATAACTACCATTCATGCTTGTGGCAACGGATAATGTACCCTTCATATTGGTTTTATTTGATAACACGCTCAGTTTTATACACACACAGACACATACAGACACACACACATAATTAGTAGTAGTAGTAGTAGTAGTAGTAGTAGTAGTAGTAGTAGTAGTTCCATCATCATCATCATCATCATCATGATCATCGTGGACTTCTTGTATTATGTTAAAAAAGAAATCCATTTTTTTTTCAATTTTTGCTTTTCACATTGTTTTGAGCCTAAGTCCGACGTGAATATGAACATTTTAGGACGGGTCAACACCGAATTGGAGTGGGAAAGTATCAGTGAGTCGAACACATGGGTTTTAAATGGGTCAGTGACACAGAACCTAAATCAACGGGGAGGGGGGGCACGCTCAATTTTAAAAGTAACTGACAAGAGACTTTATTATTTTTTTTAAGTCTCCAAATGGAAGAGATGGAATCAAAGCTTGAAGAAATACAGAAGAATGGCCGGTACAAGAAACACCCTGCACACAAATCCAAGAAACATCCTTCAGTGGGTCATTACTTTTGTGCCAGTGTTATAACTATCAGTAAGTATCTTGTAGCAGATTGTGTGTGATAATGCTTGACGACTGAATCGTTACTTTTACTTTACTTTGCATATGGGTGGCTCACATTAGAAGTAACCGTATGTTACCGAAAATGTTTATGATTGGTTGCCCTGTTGTTTCATTTTGTAGGTATTGTGACATTGCAGAACCACACGAAAAATGGGTAGATTCATTCTGCAGATAAATGGCAAACAGCTTGAGGTAACAATTAGGAAGGATCAAGAAAAAGTTAAAACGGTATCGTATTAGTCCATGCTGATTGACAATTGAGTTGAGCTAATGATTTGGGTAGTACCAAGAGAACATGGAAAGTACAATTTATAACTGAAGCAAAAATGGCGTAGGCCACTTAATGGCTGGTCTCTGACAAGAACGTACTTCATTTAATTCGCAGTTAAAATACAAGAAAAACACATGAATTAGATTTATCGAGCTTTATTAAACAATTCATTGTATGTACATAAAACACTTAACACCAATCAGCTTATGTCACTCTTCGTGGAAAATACACGTACTTGCCTGAGGATGGGATAGTAGTCTAAGTGGCTGCACATCTGACCCATCACGCTTATCGGGAAATGACCAGTAATTTCCCTTAAGATTATACGGGCAACAAATGAGAGACGTCCTTAATATCACTGTCATGCTCGTATTACGCGACATATAAATTACCAGGCAACAAGAAGAGGGCGCCACATGGCAACACTATCCCTATGGTTAAACCCTACCGTTTACACTGCTGAAAGTGCTACAAGTGGGCGAACATCCGCGCGGTAATGATAGCATACGTCAACTAACAGGTCTGTTGACATCATCCTTTCCATATTCCATTGACAGTGGCCTTTTTTCTACAATGTCCTAAATTTAATATTTGGCTAAATGTACAGAAACAACTCTAAAATGCAATGCCATCAGAGCAATCATAACGAGTACTGCGGTGTCTTTCACACAGAATATGATGTATGAATGTGAATCAAACATAACATTAGAAAGCTGCTGCAGTTTCTCAATACGATGGTATATCATCATCATCATCATCATCATCATCATCATCATCATCATCATCATCATCATCATCATCATCATCATCATCATCATCATCATCATCATCATCATCATCTTCATCACCACCACCACCACCGCCACCGTCACCGTCGTGCAGTCGCAGTAGCAGTAGCAGTAGTAGTAGTATATTTTTTTTTCATTTTTTGGGGAATCTCTATTTGCCCCGGTTATTCCCCTAATGCTAGATAAAGCTTAAACCTCCCCTTCGCACCTGGCTGTGTATGGCAGTAAGACAAATACAATAATTTGATCTCTCAGGCTAAAAGTCATGCTGACCTGTTAATTTTTGCCAGCATTACCACATTGCAAACTCGTCGTTTCCTTGTTATATTATTCTGAACAGCAATATATATATATATATATATATATATATATATATATATATATATATATATATATATATATATATATATATATATATATATATATATATATATATATATATATATATATATATATATATATATATATATATATATATGTATATATATTTAACGTTATTAATCAAACTATGTTAACTAAGTTAGGTTCTGCGAAAACGCACATACAAGTTCGAAACAGGTATATATTAGTTTAATTGATATACATGTATATGATCACCACCACGCCAGTGGAGAAGAATGTTTGACGCTGTCCAAAAAATATACTTGTCTTTCTCTCTTACGTCTTAATTGAATGCTTCGGGCTCTTGGAACTAAACTATTAAAAACTTATAACTCTCCACTTATTTACTTGTATATAATTAAATAATGAACAAATATTTTGGAATTTCAGTAGCAAATATTTCATCTTCATACTCTTGATACAGCGTTAACATCGAATTCAGATTCATTATTTAATTATATACAAGTAACCAAGTGGAGAGTTATAAGTTTTGAGTAGTTTAGATATGTGAAAGTCCGTAATGTCAGATCCCTTGCGTGTCGAAGCCATCTGCCCAACATGGTTTATTGAAAATACATTTTGTATTGTCACTGATGCCGAGTGTCTGCGTTATCTAAACAAAACCTTGATTCACCATAGTTATTCATAAGACATGATAAGGATATTTTCGCCATAAATGTCTCAGGAAAGAATAGGCAATTTAATGTTTTGCTCAGAAGGGTCAGGGACAGGAGACGCTGGTGATACTTATATTGACATGTTTGTATCATACTCAGAATAAATAAGCTAGCAACGTAAAAGCTCAGTACTTCACCTAACTTTTGTCACCAGAAATCTACAAAATATATCTGCATGAGTTCCAGAGTTGAGTAAATGGGCACCCATCAATCAACCCTAAGTTACTGTCGCAAGACAAAATCAAGTTTCTCACGGTAGACGATTTGGTCTCCAAAGGAGAAATCATTACACGGATCCGATGTTTGCACAAGTGACCCTTTGATCTCAATAGTTAGATTTAGATCCCTAAATTCCCACCTGAGGTAATACTCAACTACATTATCTTACCAGGTTTACCAATGTTGTTGTTATTGCGGCTGTATTTATCGGAAAAGGCAGGAGGAGGGGGGGGGGGTCATAATATACCTGTTTCCCTATATAGTTTAAGGCGGCAACAAGGACACTGATGTATGGCCATCTCAAAATATTGAGCGCCCCACCACCCACACCCTGGAAAATAGTGAAACACCCCACCTGTCATTAGTATCAGTGAAAGGAAATCTTGACTTTGTTTCCGAATGCGGTGATATATCTTGATAATCATACATTTTGCATTCCAAGCTGTTCATTTCGTAATTGGGACTAAAATTGGTAGTACGCCTATCCCTGCACAACAGTGGTGTGTTTTGGTTCCTTGAGTTAGGGGCGCAAGCTTACTTAAAAAAGAAAAATGTGATTTCCGAGCCACATGTGCAAAATCCAGGGGTCAAAGGGGGTGTGGGGGTGGGGGTGGTGGCCATGCCCCTCCTAAAGAAATGTTGAAAAAATGGTTTGATTTATATTTAATTTAATTTAGTTCTCTTCTGGTACAGTTTGCAGGCAGTTTGTGGCCTTGCAGGATCTTAAATTGACAAAGATTTTTTGCATCGTACCTTGGTGGGATGTATGTTCAACTGATCCTCTGCTGGAATAAGCTACAGATACAGTTGGATAACAGGTTAATCAGTGTTTGCTTTCTTGAAAATTTAGTACATTTGCTTTCCCAATCTGTGGGTCGCGGCTTGACAAAGCAACTGTATTAACGTTTGAAATGGCAAAATCCGATTTATATTGGTCAACTTGGTGGGGATGTACCTTGGGTGGGTCTCTACCAAGTTTGTTTAAATAGTCATCCTTCAGAAATTTATGTCGTCTTTTAGTATTTGTGGGGGGGGGGGGTTGTGTTTTTTTTTTGTTTTATGTTTTTTGTTTTTTGTTTTTTTTGTTTGTTTTTGTTTTTGTTTTGTTTGTTTGTTTGTTTGTTTTTTTGGAGGGGGGGGGGGTACTTTTTTTTGGTTAATGTTTTGGCAACATCTTCGACAAATCTCCAAAACTGCCCAGCCATTTCTTTCAACATTGCATTGAGACAATTCTGGGAGCCCCTAGCCCTTCAGCTCTTCAACAACATTCAAATATGTCAAGAAATGTCCAAACATTAGAAATTTAAAATGAAATATTGTTATAACTGCCGCTAAATATGCAATTACACGGTTTCATGATATATCTGAACATTGACAGTTATGTCCAAATTGATAGTTTCGAGATATCTCAGTTCAACTATGAAGAAATTTCAAATATATAATAAAATAATTAAACTATATATATGTAGTTGATACTTTATCAAAAGCATTTTTGACTCTGTGCTCCAACATACTACACTGGGTGTTTCCAGGGAGGATTCGAGATGAAAGGAGCAGACCAGTTTACAATTACGCTACACATTTACTTTCTACAAAAAGCAAAATATAAAATATTTTCGCCTAAATATGTAACGTTCCCTATGTAACATATCAATGAATAAAATGCATTGCATCATCATGCATTGTTTACTTATTCGCCAAGTAAGGCCTGATGTCATGACAGAAGTGCTCTATTGTTACCTAGCATTCCATAATAGGGTAATTCAGTTGTTCAGTCATGCTCCTTCTTTCAGTTTGTATAAAATGGGAAAGAAAGGCGGTCAGCTGTAACAGGTATTGTTTTTTTTTGTTTGTTTTTTTTTTTGTTTTGTTTTTTTTTTTTTTTTGGGGGGGGGTTGTTTTTTTTCTTTTTTTTCTTTTTTCCACAAATCTTGGCAACTATGACTAACGGTGCCAATTCATTAATAAACGACAGGGGCTCAAACAGAACTCTGGAGAATGAAGTTATAAGCAAATCGCTATACCGTGTATAGTTAAACAAAAATGTACTATGTCGATATTGATGGCAACCGTAGGGACCCAGAATGCATTTCGAGTTTTTGGCCGTTCTTGGATGTTGACGACACAGATATAGTACAGTTATTAAGTGGTCTGTGAAGCGGTAAAATATTTTATCGTCGCCACTCTATAAATATAGCTTTTACAGCTTTCTGACGGACGAATTTACAGAACGAGACATTCTACTAAGTGTCTAATGGATTTTCCTGTTCGCATAGAAGTGAATCTGCAAGTCCAAAGTGTTCATCGGTGACATTTTGATTAATTTATGAGATTCGTGCTTCGCAGGTTTAGAACGTTTCTTCAGAAGATATTTCCTTACGCAGCTTCTTCGTAGCGTGTCATTAATTTTTTCTGCCTCTCCGCCTTGCAAATCTTTCTTTCTTTCTTTCTTTCTTTCTTTCTTTCTTTCTTTCTTTCTTTCTTTCTTTCTTTCTTTCTTTCTTTCTTTCTTTCTTTCTTTCTTTCTTTTTTCCTTCCTTCCTTCCTTCCTTCCTTCTTCCCTCCTTTCTTTCTTTCTTTCTTTCTTTCTTTTTTCTTTCTTTTTTTCTCTCTCTTTCTTTCCAAGCAAATTTGTCCATTACATTTGAAAAGTATTATACGTAGAAACTCCAAACTTGTACAATAATATTTCTATAAAGTCCTGCCTTTTCAAAATGAGAGGTCCTAGTTTTCAAAAATTGTGAAAATGATGGTTAGTAAATGTTTAAAATCGTCAATATGACCTTTTCCTTTGAGCTTTACAGGTCACACAATTTAAGCCCAACATGAACAAACTCGGATGAAACTTGAAAGTTATGGCAAAATAAAACTTTCAAAGGGCTAAATGACCTTGACTTTTGTCCTTCCTCTGGAATAAAGTTTGTTCAATTTCAAAGTTTATGAAGAAAACAAAGAGGTCTCATATCGCTTTTACGTTAATGCGTTTTGAGTACATTGAATATGCTAATCTCATGAAGTACACAGTTTGTTCCTCGCTATAATTCATAATATCCTGTATAAAGTATAAGTCAGAATGTTACTAACAATCCAACGACACTGATGAGCTTCCTATGGGGGGGGGGGGGCAATTTGGGAAATATATGTCGAAACACGGGGTTTTGTTCATAGATATAAATTTTTCTTGTTCCATCAATGGGATCCAAGACCGTTGAATGCCTTAGCTCAGGGAACTTTTGTGGAAGTGAAGCCAAAATTCCCCATAGGCTCACGAAATCATGCATATCTAACCTCCTTAGCATGTATGTTACAACGAACGACATAAACATTGAAATATTCTGCCCCCCCCCCCCCTTGCCGGAGCTTCCTGATAAACTGAGAACAATTACAAAGCTATAAGCAACGAAAAAAGAAAGGCTTTTGCAATTGGCAAAGAAGCTGCCTTCACAATTGAGTACGAAATCTTGAAGCTGCACATAGCAATAAATCACTCATCCTCAAAAAACACTAAAAGTCTTGACAAACGGAACAAGCAAAAATTCAGAAACTGAAAGATTTCCGATTCCCGTTTTTCCATATGTGTTATTGAAACACTAGTACGTGTAATTTGCTTAGACGGTTGTCTACATGAATTGTATTAAAATTTGTTATCTGCATGTTAAGTCATGATTTTGCTGCACGAGAGATGCTTGATCGACCATTTCACAAAATTTGAGCTAGTCGACTCCAGACGGCACCGATAAATAAAACACACACACACACACACACACACACACACACACACACACACACACACACACACAAGACAATCATATCTAAACGCTTTCGAATGGGTGCGGCTCCGGGGATGATCGTAACAACATAACTCACGGAAAGCATGATTCAAATGATTTCACCTGGCATTACATTTTTATCTGAGAATTATGAATGTCTAAAATGGCACCATGGTCTTTCCTTTGGGCCTTGGGCACAGTTTGAAATAAAATATGGGCCAGGCGACAATGCTTCCAGAGCAAATGCGCCCGAAAATTTAAATTTCTCTCCAGAGACTATTCAAGGAAAGAAGAAAGAATTTTTGAAGTAGAAAAATTACCGAGAAACAAAAATGCTTTCGTCTTGCTTTTTAATCGTCCAACATTTCCTTTTGCAAGGTGTAAGGTCGTCAACATGTTGGATATGTTGCATGGACGTTTGATATGTTTTATAAAGCTGGACAAAGATTAAGATACTACATTATTGTTAAAATTTTAGCATACATCGTGAACAGATGACATTACGCCATCATATCGTTCGCTGGTATTTATGTTTAACACACCAAACCGATGCGATTTTGTCCCAAGGCATATAATATAATTTAATCAGGCAACAGTTTTATTGTCCTGCCTGATCCTTTCAGATTGGAATTAGACAGTGTCATGACCATATCCAAAGCGTAGTCCTAATGAAACAAATCCAATTCAATTCCGACCAAAGGCAATGTTCCTTGGCATGTATAGCTGAATCACATAAATTTTTAGTTCATCTTTACCCAGGAGTGGCCGAAATGTATGTGGAAAGGTCCATAGGTAAAAAGAAACAAACCCATGTCTAGTGTTAGCATCACAGAATGCAAAACGTTTTGTTTAAGATTACAGACCTATTTCGAGAAATTAGCTTGAACAGGTGCATCATCCATTTGCATATAGGACCGTACAGTTCATGAAAAGGGAATAAAATTCGCAGCACGGCAGAGACTTTGCAAGCCCAGGTTCCTAATTTGTTGAAAATGTCAATAAAATTCAGCATTTAAAAAGGTACAAGTTGCAACCACCATCTCAACGATGATCATCATCCATATAAGTCCACAAAGTGACACTGACACCAACAGCAATCCATCAGAAAAGCCCCCTAGGCATTAAATGACCATCAACAAGAATTCAAACAACATAATTATACAATTCGATGTGTTTTACACATGTAGTTAAAGGCATGATGTTGTTTAAAAGGAGATAAACTAAGAGTATTTCAAAAAGTAAAGTGTTTGAATGTGTAAAAATAGTGGCGAGAAGTCAATACATTGTCAGTGGGACTCTTATTTTTTTTCTTTTTTTTTCAGAAGAAACTCAGACCACGCTAAACTTAAACATTTGTACCTTTACAGGCTGTAACTCTTGTGCGTCTGAATTCACATAGTGAATCACTGAATTGACATGTAACACAAATGTCTACGTGATGATCTGGGAAAATGTGTGGGTGTTTCTAGACTTGTTTTAAAGCTTGCCTGCTTAGTATACATACGATCCTATCGTGATTTAAATTTTAGAGAACAAATCCAGTTTGTAGGTCTGACCGGAAATGTACAGTTTGATACGTTTGGGCTTCGGAAGAATATCACTTTGGATCTGTTGGACGTGACTCCAGGGAGGGGATTGGCCAAGGCAAGACAATACACATCAAAAGTTATGTGAAAAAAGTACGATAGAAAACTCATGATTTTGATTAGTGACAAAAATATGATTAATTTGAAACGTGCAGAGCCAGGTAATGTTGTGGCGTCAGTATGTTTTGATACACTTGTCAAAGCTGCATGTCATCTGGAACTCTGAAGCTTATGTAGAACATTGAAAATTAGTCAAAGCCCATAAAGGTTCAAAACCAGAATTTTAAAATATACTCGACAGCTTGCATCGAAACTCATCTCACGATTTGCAGCATGATACAGGAATTCAATATCATAGCTGGATTTGTCAGGAATTTCTGTTGCCAGACACAATTCCACCAATGAAGGGACAGTAAATTTGTTCAAAACACTCTGTTAGGGCTAGCAAACAACTACCTACGTCACTTCCAAATATATTTTAGTTCCAGCAACACTGCGATTTTGCTTTATTAACGAAGTGTATTCCTTTTTAGTGCAGAAATATGCTGTGTTCTTTCCCTAAATACATTTGAAGTCGAGGTACTTGTCATAATAGTCCCTTTACCGTGTGGTCACAGCGGTATTAGCTGTGTAATGTGATAAACAAATTCAAATGGCAGCAAATTCTGGGTTGAAGGTCACGTGTTTCACAAAATCACACACCAGGCTCAGACTTTCAGACTCAGAAAATATCAGTTACTCTGAAATTTTTGAACGATTCCGTATTGTAAGTTTTTTTTTTTTTTTTTTATTTTAGTTTTGGCCAACAGGTCACTGAAATACATATTGGCTCATCTACAGTTACGCTCGCGTTCAAGTTAACAAACGCCAAAAGCACAACGTTTCCCAAACGTTTCCTAAACACTTTCAGTGAAAGTCAAACATTTTGCACACGCGTAGCAAACACTTTGCAAACACTTTCCAAACGCTTTACAAACACTTTGCCAAACGCTTTCAAACACTTTTTCCAAACGCTTTCAAACACTTTACACTTTGCGCCAAACGTATGTGATACATGTACATGCACACTTGGTAATCTAATTCTAATGACACGAATGTTTATAACAAGTGTCTAAAAAGCTGATCACATATTCATTAATCTAGGCTCCACAAATCAAATTCCGCTTTATATATGATTCAAATTAACATGGAATGAAGAAAAGAAAAAATGAGTGGCACATAATTCCTGGAAATATATATTTGTCACCTTTACCTGCTAATATTTATATTGTTACTGGCTACATGCCTAATTAAGGAAGAAAATATGTATAGGTAGAAGAAAACAAATAATATGCCTACATTAACAGGTTGAACACTTCATTTATTATAAAGTTACAGATCTTTCAGTAGCAAGTATACCCAGTCGCTATCATACTTTTTCTGAAAGTGCAGTTCTTTAAAAAAGGCTAACTTTTCAAATTTCGAATGGAAATACAGAAGCAGCTCACTTTAAGTATTGTTTGGCTTACTAAGCCAAGCAATAGAATTAGCTCCAGTGGAGTAAGCCAGGCGATACTCCATTGGTCCTTGGAGTAATTATATATATTTTGATTGAAAATTAGGATCTATTTCAGAGTAAATTTACAGGAAATATCATAATCAGATCATGAATCATGATCTGATCATGATATTGCCTGTGGATTTACTCCGAAACAGTTTTTGAAAGATGAAATATTCATGACATCTTAAATGAAGAATTACGTCTTTAATTAATTTTAGTTGATTTAGACACCTGGGTAAACGTATTTGGATCGTGTGTTATATAAATATATACAACCTATAATGCTGGATAAGTGCACATTTACATGTAGGTACATCATATATTGCTGGACCTGTTGAAAATACGTTTGGAGATTCTTCATCATTTAAATGGAAGTGTTTGAAATGCATAGTGTTTGAATGCGTTTGTGAAAGTGTTTGAAATAGTTCGGGTAATTGTTCAACGCGTTTGGAAAGTGTTTGAATGCGTTTGGAGAAGTGTTAAGTAGCTTTGTGAAAGTGTTCGAATGTTTTGTAAAAGTGTTTGAGATTTTTCCCAAACGCTTTCCAAACGCTTTCCAAAACACATTCCAAACACTTTCCAAACACATTCCCAACGTTTTCAAACGTTTCCAAACACCAGCAAAACGCGAAAAAAGCGTTTGTCTGTACACTTTTAGCCGGGCGTAACTGTATATTTAATGTTTTTCCCATGTATATGATATGAATAATTATCAAGAATTCTGGCCTGTAACACCGAAAGGCATACATAGGTTGTCAACAACCAAAATTTGATTGCGGAAATTATCTAAATTGCAATATGTTTTCTTGTTGAGAAGTTTAAAATGTAAATGGATAGTTTAATGGGTGATACGCAATCCAACTGGTATTTTTGCAAAGGTATAGTTGAATTACAATTGTGTTGTTTTCATTTTTCTAAATAATGTTCTAGCAGTCCTGTATATTCTAGCCATGGCTTTTTACGTGTGGACATGCTTTTACACTATAAAGTGGGTTGACAGATCTCCTCTTGAGTGGATAGTTAAATTTAATTAAACATAAACGATTATTTTGTTTCGAATATTAATTGCCTTCCGAACTGTGTAATTTGACCTAATAATCAACTTTAATATATCCTCCTAGGGGTCACCCAGGTGTTTTTGAACGCAGTACAGCTCGGAATAAGAATACGTTCTTCAAGTACATACAGTATACAAGCATCTGATGTAAAGTTTGAAGATCAATGGCCGAGATACCATAAATATTTTCATTGCTTTCAATTAAAAAATGAATAAATCGAAAATCATGCTGCTTTGATTTAAAATTCCTTCCTTTGATTTAAAAAAAACCTTGTTGGTGGGGACGAAGTCTGGTGATCAGTTGCTTAACTATATGTACAGCCAGCAAGAAAATGGCAATATATCAAGATTGCACCAATGAGATTTTTGCCAATTGTCACATATCACGAAGAAATTCTACCTTAAATGTATTTTGAGTATAATGAACAAACGGGAGCGTAATTTTGCTGTATTGGTAATCACACACTATGCTATTCATCGGTTTTGTCCGTTTGTTAAGATATTGCTACCAGAAATGTTGTTTAATTGAGCCATACTTAACAGCATCACACAGAATGAGCAGACTTAAAATTCGGATATCACCACTTGTCATGTAGTTTACGGGAAGGATAAACTTTGTGTGAGTATTGCCAAAAAGATTTGTCCGCCTAATCTACTCATATAAAGCCAACAAACATTCATCTGGTCGATGGAGTGTTTGATAAAAGCATCTGTAGAAGAGAAAGTGTCGGCTTTACATAATGAACCAATCAACCACACCAGACAATAGTGAACACAGAACCAGGCAGGCCAGCACACAACACCCACTCCTGGGCGTCTGTTGCCAGTGAATATAATAGAGGCACTACACATACTGAAGACATGTCTGAATTGCAGTTAATAACTCAACCCTTCAAGGGTACATTTGTCCAGGATAACTCCTGCTTCAACAACTAATTTGAAGGTTATGCTAAATTTAAGAACATTTCTTAGGCTCAGCAGGTGGGCACATTCCAACTGTTCCCGCAAGGGGCATGTCTGAGGACGTGGACGTGGACGAGGCCTAGGCAGAAGATCAGCCTTCTCGAAACCACAATAAACTCAACCAACTGGATGTCATTAAAACCAATAGGTCCCAAGGAGTCCATGTGCTGGATGTAACAATAAGCATTTTCATGCAGGGTGTCCGTGTACGGAGGTCTTTTGTTTTCACTGTCAGAAACAAGACAAACTAGCCAGGGTTGTCACTCTGTGAAGCCCCCCCCCCCCCCCCCCCCCGCCCAACAACAGCTAATACATCGGTAAAATATAGAAGTTATTCTGAGTCTTCAAAACCTAAAATTTCTTCCCCCTTCTTTGACAGGCACTCTCCCTTTCCTTAATTCAACAGGACCTGCAGACCTCACTACAGCTCAGAAATCTTGTCCATATTTCCAACACATTTGTTCTTTTTTTTTTTTTTTGGCTGCCAGGCACAGTGTTTGAGATAAAAAACAGGTCATGAAAACGGTTGCTGAAGCTGAAGAGTATAATCTAGAAGATGGTATATTATATCATATATACACTTCACCTGCCAAGAAAAGGGGCTAAATCTGTTGATCAGCCTGTGCTTCTATTTTTTTTCAGTGTGACATGCATGGTCTGTTGATCAGTTTTTGTTTCTTCTTCTTCTTCTTCTTCTTCTTCTTCTTCTTCTTCTTCTTCTTCTTCTTCTTCTTCTTCTTCTTCTTCTTCTTCTTCTTCTTCTTCTTCTTCTTCTTCTTCTTCTTCTTCTTCTTCTTCTTCTTCTTCTTCTTCTTCTTCTTCTTCTTCTTCTTCTTCTTCTTCTTCTTCTTCTTCTTCTTCTTCTTCTTCTTCTTCTTCTTCTTCTTCTTCTTCTTCTTTAAATTTGCGATGGCAGATCCCTAAGGTTTCCCTAATGCGCAAACCCCTGCCAGCCTTTAAATGCACATCAGTCATTCCAGGTTTTTTTTTTTTTATATTATTTGTTTTTTAACAGACACTGATCAGATAAAAAAACTTTAAAAACAACAACAGCAACAACAACAACAACAACAACAAAATGATCCGACCTTTTAGTGTTTACATGAATCGAAAACTTGGATCTGTCCTCATACAGGTCAGGTTACGGATCATGTCAATGAGTGGTACGACATGTGAACACAAGATCAAAGCTGATACAAGATATGCTTAGCTCGTTCATAATCAAACATACATAAGAGTTGAGAACAAGTATTGGCGCCCACCTGCACACATAAAAAATACCCTATACTTGACAAGTTATTTTAAACTTTAAATAGATTTTAATTCCAGGCAAAATTAGTTTTCTGTACATGGTGCACCGCTTGTTGAACGCTATAAAGGAACGACCATAGAAGAGTTTTCCAACGGTTTGACAGGCACGGTGATGGAAACAAGCACCCAAACTGTCCCTTTTACAATTCATTATATCCCCCTTAATATGACAAACAAAGGTCCTATTTGAACGTTAGCCTGCAGTGATTCTTGAAAATCATATTTAAGGTCTTTGTATTTCAAATCACCAAAGCACTTGTGATTGTCGTTTAGGCACTTCCAGTCATTTGCAAAGCACATAGAAACGAATAAATATAATTTTATTCAGTCGATTAGGTACCAATCGCCAGAAACCATGTAGTGTAAGTACATGCATATCTATGGTCAGCATTTATAAGCAAAGGTGTTTCCAAACAAATGCGCAGTGTGACAAAAACAAATTGGTGCAACTGATGATCCATTCTTAGGTTGAGAATTCTTCCTTGAGTAACGTGGTCCGCAGTTGTCACCCACTTTTTGGTATTTATATAGGAGTGCCTCACTAAAACACACACACACACACACACACACACGCACACATAAAATTAAAGAAAAAAGCGACCCCCAAAAAGAAGAAAACAAATTAACCTTCCAACTGAATTTATCAACCAGTTTTAGTGCGTTTATAAATTCCATTCAAAAAAAAAAGAAAAAAAAAAAAACAAAAACACAAAAAAAAAATGAGTTTCTTTTCTAGGGCTCGCCCATTCTGAATTGATAGGTACGATAATACCTGGCAGTAACGGGAAATCATAGTACCTGAACTTTAAGGCAGCAAAGTATCAAAGCAACAGCATAAGGATTCTGGTCAAAGCTACGGAGCATACGTTGAATCTATCAAAACAACGTACCTCAGTGGCATATCCATATATATATATATATATATATATATATATATATATATATATATATATATATATATATATATATATATATATATATATATATATATATATATATATATATATATATATATATAGGTACGCTAGCGGACATCGACACGGCTACGCATCGATAAGTGAATAAGTGAACATAACCACACACAAAATTAATGAAAACATGAAATATATCAATGTAAATGACTACAATCTTGTGGGGAAAAATAATCTTGGTGTGTTTTAAGGGCATCAGCTTATTTTTTTTCTGTTCAAAAAGAATTGAACAAGGATTTGCGAGTGCATTTTAAGTCCTCATGTAGTTAACACACATTCAAAAATAAACAGAGATTTATATTGAATGAAATTGTCTTTATTCATTTAAAAATTGTATTTTCTGGCTGGCCAAGTACAATTTAGCCAGTTTGGAAAAAAATTGCAGTCATTTGTCCCTTAAAGTTTCACATAGTTGCGATGTAAAACTATTGATTTGCTTCTTTCAAATAGGAGCAGTTGTATTTAAAGCTTCTTATGCTTCAGGAGAAATATAGTACTTAAACTTTCTTACTCTTCAGAACAAAGTATTTTGAACTTCTTATATTTCATTACAAAGTATCCAGTGCTTTTTATGCTTCAGTACAAGGTACTTAACCGCTCTTGTTCTTCAGTACATAGTATTCAAAGCTTCTGATGCTTCTGTACAAAATATTTAAGCTTATTATGCTTTAGCAAAAAGTACTTATACTTCTTTATCCTTTGATCTTGCTTCTCTTCCTTGTCACAACAGTTCAACTCCCGGAAAAACTAAACTAAAAAGATTTCACTTAACTCCAAGTAAAAGTGAACTGATGCAGCAAAAGCCAAATTGAGCTATGGGGCAGGCTTTTATACCGACCCTTCAATTTCAGAAACCAATTGCATATCCAAATGCTTTACAAGGGGTAGTTAACATTAGAGATTCATTAACCATTTGAGAAGAACGTCAAAGTTTACTGCGTAATAGATTAGTCCAATTATGGACACGCAGGTCAATCTGAACTCGGCGCAATTATGGCAATATGTTTGATGCCGTTTATTAATGTCACGCATTAGGTATGCAGAATCTTCAGCTATGAGTAGGCTGATGGTATGTCAGTCTCATTTTCACGTTTATTATTAATTAAGTCGTTACTGCATATAAAATGTATCATGCGTTGAATGCATGACGTCATAGCGCCCGGCAGAACTGTTTCAGTGTAAAGCTTCAGACTCAATGGGCAAAATATTTTAAATATAAAAAGGCTGAAGGTAGCATTTCCCATGATGCAAGCACACATAGACTGTTTTCGTAATGGTTCCATGGGGGTGACTGTGCCTGTGGTACTGAAACATTGAGGTAGGGTATTTCATATAAAATTTGATACCTAGGAATGCCAAGGGCTGTATTGTCAAACATTGAGCTAATAGCATAGCAGATTTTGGCTTGTTTGTGGAAAACAATATATGCTTTGATCTGAAATGAATATTATTAAGGTTTGCATATTGGTATCAGTAAAAACAGTGGTTCAAAGTGTCCACGCAATGGTATTGCAAGCAGTACTAAGCAAAGCTGGTTTCCATGGCAATTAGCTAAAAGATCCCATCCATGCCTATATTCCCTGCTCTATATTTGATGTAAATCATATTTAGAAACATTTTGGTGTATAGTACATGTGTGTTTGTAATCCATGTAATAAACTACAAGGTGGTAGCTTTGTTTGTTATGTTTTCAGAGTTACTGGCGTTAAACCATAAGTGCAGAAAGGCCAGGCAACACAGAGACAGGTAGGACCATATGTAGGTACTCCTGTCATTTATAGCTTATTAAAGTGCTGACTGTGAATAAAAATAAAAGCATGTTCTTATTTTGTACAGTATGCATGAATGCAACTTTATACAAAATACACCCATATGCTGCATGAATGCGGCTGGTATTTAATGCACCCACAGACCCAAATCCTAATGCAGTTTCCATTGCTTGGAAGTGTGGTCATTGACACAGTATGTCAACAGGATGACCAGACTGGAAATGCCGACTATTCTGTTCCCTCCGTGTCTGGGACTGGTTTAACTATGTTGGCCCATTGGTCGCACTGGCGAACATGGGAAGTGTGGACAGTCAAAGTAAGAATTCATCATGCTATGGATTACAAACTATCTACAGCTAGCATTCCTTCGGGGAATCCGACACAATTTCTAAAATAAGAGCTTATTTTTGCATGGGCAATATTGGGAACTCTTTTTTTTTTCTTTGCTGTTACACCCAGTGACTTAGGTCTAAAATTTGTTATTTTTTTAAACTGGCAAACTGTTACAATACCTCAGTTTTACCCCTAGCATGAAAAATGCACATTTATTGCAGTTGTTTGTACCTGTTTTATATAAAAAACACTATTGCGATTACTCTGGGAAGAAAAGGAAAGGTTTTTTACTTTTCTTGTACGCTTTAGTTTCGAATAGGGTAATAACGCCCGTGGAGAGATGACATGATTTGACGATGCCAATAAAATACGACACCTAGGAATACCAGGGGCTATTTTTCAAAACATATGCTATCAGACAGGCAAACTTTGGCGTGACTGTGGAAAACAATGTATGCTTTGAGCTTGAATGGGTATTATCAAGGTATGAATACTGGCACTATTGAAGACAGTGGTTCAGATGGAATCAACACTGTGTCCGTGAAATGATATTGCAAGTAGTACTACCCAGAGCTGGTAGACATACCAATGTCCTAAAACAAGCAGAAAAAAATATATTCTTGCCCATATATATTGAAGTTTATTCGGTGCCAAAAATGTTGCAGATATTTTGCTGTATAAAACCTGTATGTTTGTAATCTAAATAACGAACTGCAAGGAAGTAGCTCTGTTAGTTTTGTTTTGACAACATCTCAATTTGAAAATTACAGTGGAAATGCAAGATGTAATAAAGAACTCAAATATGTAACAGACTCTAAGTAATATGCCGAAAGTTTAAAATATATCATTTCTGCATGGGAACACATGATGTGCCGTCTCTATGTCGATTTTCAGCAGCATTTGACGTTCTCTGGCCAATTGTAGCAGCCATAGTGATGGAAGTGGAACTGAAACGGCAGTGGGCATTGGCCCATGTTGCTCATTCGTGACTGACTGAAACATCAACCTTTTAAATAGCGACAGTTATATGCACATCTAGAGCGAAAACTTACTTCAATATCTAAACTTTAGCCACATAAGCCCGGTATTTTCTGAAGTATTGGCCAGAGCGACTTTGCACCCAATGATACCATATGTAATCGCTTATAAAAATACTCAGTCGGGAGGAGAGCCACACTTTGCACGAGCCCCTAGGTCTTTTGCAGAAGTGACCAATTGATTCCCTGCCAGACCATATGGTTCATGGCAGGGTTTAATAAAAGACAAGAATATAATATACAATCAAAAAGTTAGTGCACTGAAAAGTCATTAAGTAAGTGCCCACTTTCTGGTCATTTGCCTAAAACATGTAAGCATACAAATGTTTCAAAATGGTACACTGCACATTGTACCCAGGCTACAACAATTAATTACTTGAATGATGCAGGTCTTCAAGCAAGACACTTATTTATGTTCATGTACAACGATGAAACGTGTTCAGCAATTCAAAAAGACACTTTCAATAAAGCACCTTCGAAAGTGGCCACAGGAGCTGTAAATCATAGTCCATCTCTTTCTAGCTATCATGATGGTGGTTTCCGTGCTAATTCGCTTGTTCAGCCGTCTCATCGCAAACTGTGCCAGAAATTCACAGGGTCCACCCATCAAATGTTGTTTGTCCTCCCAAAAATTCAATTTTTCATTCTGTGGTTGACTTAACTCCGACCTGTAAAAGCAACTGAAATCAAAATGCGAGAATTATTGAAAAAATCACCTTCCAAGCAATGTATTGCACATGGTCTCTAACCTTTGAGAAATGTAAAATTTCATATATCTGTTGTGTATGCACGCCTGCTCGGAACCAAATTCCTGCTCCTACTGGTATTATTTCACAATAATTGCATTTATATTATAATGATATATATATTTCCAGATTTTTGACCCACATCATGTATGCCGTCTCAATCCACCAATATTGAGTGGACACCCCCCCCCCCCATCCCAACAAGAGTAACAGAGAACCCAACAGCACAAGGTCGCTAGCTGCTGCTACAGTGTCACATGCTACAACAGTCAGAAACAAACTCCAGTATAATACAGGCAGAAAAAATGCATTGGAGCACTTCCTGAAAGCATTCCAAGAAGAGGAGCTGGAGCTCCAACCCCAAGGCTATGAGGCTAATCCCAGAAGACTGGTAGGCCACTAAGCTGCCACAACCTGCCACTTTTGTGAGATATCTCTGGCAAGGGACCCTGTATGCAACCAGTTTCACATCAATAGCAGGTACAGAGAGCCATCCACAGCACTTATAATCTCACGCTGTGGCTAAACCCTTAAATCACAGTATTACCAGTTGTGTTCCAGAACCTGTGGGCCTATGACTCCTATTCCATATTGCAGGCCATCTCTTTGGGAGAGGGCATGATCTTGTGGATCCCCAACAACACTCAGAAGTACATCATCTTTAGTATCTGGCAGGTTAACTTCCGGCAAGTTCCTGCTTGCCTCCTTTGACATTCCAATGGCAGCCAACAAGTCAGAAGCTTTCCAGACAACAGCAAAGTATGAGCTTGATTGGGGAAAAGATAATGCTGCTGTTGTGCAAAGGTGTCTACTCCTACAAGCAAATGGATGTCTGGGAATGAATCACAGAGACCGTAATGCCACTGAAGGAAGCCTTCTACAGCAAACTCTCTGGCAAATACATCAGCCAGAGATTACACCCACGCAAAAAATGTCCGGGTGATCCTGAGAAACTCTCATCCCCTCTACAACCTCACAAATGTCTTTCTTCTGCTGATGTATTCAAAGCTTTTCACAAGACCTGCCTCTGGAAATGAGGCTTAAACCTGGCCCACTACTTCACAGGCCCTAGCCTCTCTTTGGACCCTCTTTTGTAGCACACAGACATAGAGCTGGAGTTGAGCACTGGGTACAACCAGCATTTCTTCATCAGGAGTGGTTTACAGGGTGGTATTTTCAAGGTGTCAAGGCACCACAGGACGGCAAACAACGCACAGGTTGCTGGCTTTGACCCAGAGAAGCCGAACAACCACATACTCAACCTTGTTGATAAAAACCTCCATACTTGGGTGATGTGTCAGCTATTGCATGTAGGAGGCTTCAAATGGGTAGAAGACAGCACTGACCATGGATCACGGAGCATTTGTCAGCCGTTCAGAATGTTTATATCCTAAAGGTCAACCTCAAATAACATGCAGAGCTCCATGATGCACACAATGCCTATCGACTGGCCCCACAGTGCATGGTTGTGCAGAGGGGGTGGTTGTCTGACTACCAACATGATCTCTTAGGCATTGGGATGGGGCTGGCTGAGGTTAAGAAGCCAGTCACCAACTTCCACAACAGCAGCAAGCAGTGTTACCTGCTTCCTTACTGCAACCTCCGGCTATATTTGTCCCTGGGTTGGCACCTGGAAATATATATATATATATATATATATATATATATATATATATATATATATATATATATATATATATATATATATATATAAATACTTCCATCTCTTGCAGGAGTTGACTTGTGATATAGTCAAAACAAATCAAGGCTATGGCTGAAACCCTCAGGACCCTGCCACCTGACCTTGCAAAGCCTGCTCCAGCTCCACCCGTCCCCCAGCCCCCGGCAGTCATACCATATCTGGATGCCATGCCATTTGCTCTGGCCCTCCCCAGCTGTTTCCTGAGCTGAGCCACTCCCTCATTGCAGAGGATCCAGTTCCATTTGCCAGGACTTTTATGAAGAAATGGAGTAAGATGATCATCCCAGTTAGGAGGGAGAAGCAGCCTGATGCTCCCAAGTTTTGGGTCAGGAGGGTCTGGCACGAGATAGATGGGAAACCCCAAACAACCTGACTTGCTTTCCAAGAGTTAAAAATAAAGGTCTTCCAAGAAATAGAAAAGGTTGGCGGGCTCTTTGAGCTGCAGGCCATATTAACATCGGCTTCTTAGCAGGCAGAGCAGGTCAGGATGATAAACGGAACCGGCTTTGGTCACAGCTAGAAGTGTTCTGAAGTAATGGCCACAAAGGTCAGAGACTCACCCACCATCTCAGCATCTGCATGCTGTATCTGAGCAGGCACAAAGAAGCCCTTAGCCACTTGGAACTGCTGGCAAGAGGCTGGTAATATGTCAAGAGCTTTGGCCAACAAAGTGTGCACCATCTGAATCCATCTCATACAAGATGGGGCCTTCAATGAGGAACTCCCCAAAGGAAAAAAAAAAAGAAAAAAGACATCCACACCACTGAGCAACCTTGACATCGAGCACAGGGCCCACTGTTCTAAATACCTGGCTGGTGGGGCATCTTCATATGTGACAGTCTCCCAGGAACCCCAAGAGAGGGGGAGTGCACTGTCCTTAACCTTGACTTGTCTGATGGTCCAGGCACAGACTCGATGGCACAGACCATGCTGGCCATCTCACAGATGACATGTCAACACATCTCTAAGTTTGCCAGCTTTGGGTTGCCACTTTCAACTGAACTCATTGTCTATTGCCACCACCCCTGCATTAATATACAGCATTCTCAGGAACTCCCTCTGTGTGGACATCTCTGCATGTAGTTCCTGTAGCAGGTCAGCTCCACACCCTTTGGTGACCTCATCCTCACACTCTGTTGTGAGCTTCATGAATAAGTTACAGCACCCCCATTTTTTATATTTAAACATGATTATCAATGTCTTTGATGGCAGTCTTCACACGGAGCCAATGCTGATTTCTCACTTTCTGTAAAGAAAGCTGATGTGGCAGCACCTGTTGCCCTGAAGCTCAGCTGCACTAATGGCATTCTGAACTGGATTGCAGCAGGCACCTTGTCAAATGCCTGCCTACAGATGTTATTTCTCAAGACTCAAGCGAGGCCACCCCTGTCTCCTATAAGGTAAAGGTCTTTAAAACCAATGACACATTGACTCACCCCTTCAGGCTTGACACGGGTTCCAACATCTGCCCAAACCAGGTCAGAGCATACAGCCTCCAGTATACTTCCATGCCTCATGGCAGTGAGCAAGGATTATGCAGACAAGAGCTTCTTAAGCTTGGAGAGCATCATTTATAATCTTCAAGTATGAGGGAATCTCACCTGCTGCCTAAGCAGCCCATGGTCAGTCATTGGCCTCATCGACACATTGCCTCATCATGTTTGCATTCCAAAAACTTAGGCAAACCAAAAGAAAAAAAAAAAAAAAAAAAAGAAAGAAAAAAAAATCTGTGCAGAGATGGGTTGCAGCATTTGTTTACCACCCTCACGTTTTCATCAGCAGGAGTCGCAAGTAAGACCAAGCAAAGCCGCCATACTTCCACAGGGTTGCCTGTGCCAGATGATCACACTGATGCTGCTAGCAAAGCCGGCATTGACCAGGCAGTTGCCTTTGTGACAGGGGCCAATTCTTCTAGTGAAAGAGAGTGCCAGGCTTTCCAGGCCAAGGACACACCTATTGAGCTGAAACAGGAAAAATCGGTTATTGTATTTGTTTGCAGATCAGATGACACAACCATCATTGTTCCTTCTGTGAGGAATAGTGGCCTTTACGGGATCAGACTTGCAACCTCAGTACGAATGAACTTGGCCAATAAAGAGAAGTCATCTAGAGTTTGTTCTGTGTTCTTTCTCAAGCAACCCATGGATACCCTACTGCTCTTGATTGATATCAGTTGGGTAAGGCCAATCCATGGGCTTGCACTTGCCCACCTGGTGAGACTAGGGCAAGGGTCACGGCTACCCACTCTTGCATCAGTAAAAAAGAGATGATCTTTTGTAGCCACACTATGCACATTGAGCACCTGAATTACACTTGGATGGGTGAATTGTGTCATTTATTTGCAAAGGAAAGCAAGCAAATGACCCTCTACCCTACTGCGCCCAATTCAGTGCCTGCCCCAGTGTTGCCAGAAACATCGGCGCCTCAGGAGGAAGATGCTGCCCTTAGCGTCCATCTTAAATATATCTTGAGGTCGTGTTAATTCTTGGAAGACCAGGGGCTCCAGCATGGTTGAATGGATTGCCACTGTAGAGGGGTGGCAAACGCCTCAACCTATTTGGGGATGGGGGCAAACTAGTAGATCTTGTGTGGCTACACTCATCACAGGTATTTGAGTGCCTGCTGTCCTTCCCTTGGACTGCTCTGCTTTAGCAAAGCTAGTGCTGTTGCTACTGGGCTTGGCTTGCAAGCAAGCTCATAGCAAAGAAGATCACCAAATACAAGCATGTAGAGTCAACCGCCCAGACCGGTTTGATACCATGACTGCAGGAGGACTTTCAGGATCAAACAATTACACAACCAATACACTGTGGTGCTGAGGGAGGCCCAGAGCTATAGACAACAAAAACAAGGATCCATGTTTCATATGGAAAGGATACCTCTGGGAACTCTGTGGATATCAAGAATGGAGAAAACAAGCTGTGCACTCAGGTGCCAGCTGAGTTTATCCAAACGCTTGCAGAGACTGGTAAATCATCTTCCCTGTGTGCTTATACAGAGACCCAGAGCATTGCAGCAAGAAGATCCATTCAGCCCCCCCCCCCCGTGCCTATGCACACATACAGTTCAAGAAGGCAGATAGAGCTAACACCTCAGCTGCTTGCTTATACACAACACATCAGCACAGCATCCAGGGAGGAATACCAAGTGAATTCATGTAGTAACATCAAGTGCCATGTCTTTCCAGAACGTCCAAGAAGGAAAACCAAGTGCTGCAACCCTTCTTGCCTTAGTGTGAACGCCAAGTGCAATGTCTGATAGATAGGCATTCAAGGCACCAAGGTGTTTGGCTATAGTAGCTCATAACTGTTTTTGCTGTGGCCCGCCTAGGTGTGAGGGTGGGGGATGGGCCCTGCCACTTTGATAGTCCAGGCAGCTTGTGCATATGTCGTTTGCTTGCAGAAGATTTTGGGTTATCTGTTTTTAAGTGGCAAAATTTTCAATAACTCCCAATGCTTTTAAATCACCAATATTAAGATTCCTAGGTCTTAAACAGGCTTCAACTTGCATTATTTTAGTTCCCAGCTCCAAAAACATTTACAGCCACCCCATAGCAACAGTCCCATGTTTCAACCACTTGTTAACGTTTTTATTTCTGCAGTCTTAACATTCGCTAAGTAAATAGCTCACAACTTGGGATGCATCCACAGTTAAAGGTTATAAGAACTTGGCAATAAAAGTAGGCTAATTTTTACTTTCTGGGTGGGCTCTTCTGCTGTGATGTCATTCTACAATGTTCATGTGATAATTCACTTTTCTTTGAACTCTGTGAGCCAAACCTGCTGGCTAAGGTAGAACTGGTTGAGGTGTAACCAGCATCTTAAGCTGACAGGAAATTATATACACTAGCCTGTCCTATGCATAAAATTATCGTACAATTAGCCAACTGGTGGTAGCAGCAATTCTCATTCCCTTTTAAAGGTCAAAACACGTTTTGAACTGCCATATGCTGGACTTTCCACCTGACAACTCTTTAAACTGTTAATAATTTTTTCAGTCTTTACATAGTAACTTTTCAAATTTCGTATCAGGCATCAATGAATCAAAATTTAGGGACATGACAAATTGGACTCATTTGACTTGGTGTTCTTAAAGCTGAGTTTTGTTGATGTTGTTGTTGTTGTGAAAATTCCTTTCTTGATATTGTATAGTGATCCCTATGTGGTTTCTTCATTTTGTTTGGGTCGCCATTATTACGTTTATTTGTGATGCACCGTATGTTTTATTTCTCTCTCTCTCATATATATATATATATATATATATATATATATATATATATATATATATATATATATATATATATATGTATATATATATATATATATAAGCGTTAGCACTCACGATTTTGAATATTATCACATGTGTACTTTCTCGCTTTTGTGTGGTGCCTCTTTTCTTTCGATTTCCTATGATGCCCGTTATCACCTTTGTCGATTTTCTGTGGTACCTAACCTCATATTTACTTACTCGAATTTGACGGTCTCCCCTACCAATCTATTCCGTCGTGCGTTTATCTCCACAGCTGCAAGGGCGTGGCTCTTTGTACCCAGACTCATCCTCAGTGATAGGCACACCTTGATTTGTAGAATGACATGCAAGACTTAAGGGAGGGATCGATGCTATTGCCTGTTCAATCATGTCACTGGGAGTACAGTCTCTGTCGTCTGAATGGCCACTTTTAGCCCCTTGGAGGTGAGGGGTTGAGACAGTTGTTTCTGTGCCTACGGATTCTCTGTGGTCTTCCCGTTCTGAAATATCAACACGGATAACTGATCATCGTAAGCAGTTGCCATTTCAAGTAACCTTGTTCAAATCACAATGTTTCGAATCATTAATGCTATCAGAGATCACCAGTTGCATGACAAAAATAAACTATTTAGTAAGAAAAATATATAAGTTTTGAACTTTAGATTCGAACACTTGTCACTGTTTCTATGAATTCTGAATGATGTAACAACCGTTTTTAATATGGTATATGAAAATAACACTGCAAAATGAGGCTCTCATTTGATAACTACCAAGGCAGAATTGTGAAAAAAACACACCCGGTTCTTGGTATTATTTCCCTGCTTAACCATTCTTTAGCCTAAAAATGAATTGGAAATTGTATTTGTGTCTTTTTATCCAGAATAGTTTCCTAGTAGTCATTATCATATTCCGCAGTCCGAACTCATTACTCCCCACAAGCTAGTACGTCACTGTCTAACCTGTACACATATGGTAGTGCAATTGGGCAAATTGCACGCGTTCGTCTTTTGCATTTTGACAAAGGTTGTATTCGCCGAAACAGATTGAAGGGTCTCCAGGAGATAAGTAATCAGAACATGTTTCGGAGCCTGTACCCATACATGTCGATTGGAGTAGCGGCTATGTCTTAGCTAAATATTTAGCAAACTCGACCCACGTAATGAGGAATAAATGTGAATGTGGTAAATGATGAATTAGCTAAATAAGTGAACTTTTGCTAATTAATGCAGAGCTTCATTATGAATAAAGAATACCTATCAAACTAAACATAATTACTAGATGTGTATGAAATAAGTTCAGATTAGAAAGAAAAATTGACTTATCTTTGAAACAGTATGTACTCTTTCTAATTGGATAGCTTGTCCTAGTTTAACCACCTGCCAGTGTAAAACTAAAGTAGAAACAAACTGGGGCATTATATATTAGTCCTGGTGATTGTAGAATAAACAGTTGCGACTAGACCACATGTACAGACTGAGGGAAATACTAACAAGTACTGAGGTAATGGACATCCAGCACAAGAAATAGAAACAAAACTGAAGACACCTGCCCTTCACTTTGATAAAGTTTCCAAATCATAAAGTTGTATTTCACTGCCAACCCTGGGCTAATGTTTCAGCATAATGGGTAAGGTTTGTGACATTAGGGTAAATACCTTCAAGTTTGAATATTTTTGGCATTGCGTAAATGTGTACTTAGGCATGTCAGAAAAGAGTGGAATTCATTAGCATTTAAGTCAAAAACATGTTATCAAAACAATTTTAATCAGATTTAAAATGAAATAAAGCAAACTTGTAACTGCCAGCATAGCCGCTTGCTACCGACAACCCCTGGGGATTTAATTAGACAGAAAACATGGGAGCCTAAAATATCTGAGAGGTGAATCTGAAAACAGAAAGATGCCGGAAGTAAATATAAGCAGCAAGACAGGCAAGTATATATTTCTTTTAATTTATTCATTAATATGGTATCGTGTTGCATGCTTAGAGGGAAAGGTATTCTTCACGATGGAATGTAATGTCATATGGATATAGGAGTGCGATTTCCCCATTGATGCTGTAACTACTGTTATTCAATTCCCATACAGCGTGATTGTGCAAAGCCATAAATTGCCGTCTTTTGTGAAATTCTAAATATATATCCACCAAGTTTGTCACCGGAGTAGGGCTACCAATAGTTATAAAGGCAGACTTAGGTTCACACTTTTTATCTGGGCTATCTCATAACGTGTTGAAGGAGTTAGGTATTCAATACAAAACTTCGTCAACTTACCATCCACTGACCCATGGGCTACTTGAAAATGTTGAGAAGGATGATGAAAACTTACTATGTGGAGAATGCACAAGATTGGGAAAAAAGCTTGCATTTCTTCTTGGTTGCTGTCGGGGGGATAGCAAAAAGAACCATGGAAATTTAGCCCATTTGAGATAGTATATGGTCACGAAGTCAGGGGAAATAGTTTACATAATATTGGAAATAATTCACATATGTTGCAGTATGTGTCAGGATTTAAGAACAGATTACAGGTGGTTGGCAGGGTAGCCAAAGAAAACATGTCAAATGCACAACAGAACATAAAGTCATGGAATGACAAAAACTGTGGGAAGATTTCATTTTCCGCTGGTGACAAGGTGTTCGTTTTGCTACTCGTCCTCGATAGTCCATTAGAAGCAAAGTTTACAGGGCCTTACACTATACACAGTGGGTTAAATTCTGTAGACTATGCAATAAATACGCCAGGCATGAGGAGAAGGAAATGGGTTTGTCATGTAAATATGATCGAACCATACTTTGACAGGGAAGGTACAGCCTATGCTTTGTATGCAGGTAGAAGGTTGATAAACGGTCGGTGAACAGGATGTAGATTCTGGTTCAGAATACACAGAACAAACATTACCCCAACCTATGACAAATTCTGAGGTTTTGAAAGAAGTGGATGAAAAGTTAGGTCATTCAGCAGAAACCCAGATACAAGATATCAGAGTATCAATAACTGAATATTCAGATTTATACTCAGATTTCCCAGGTGGGCACAAAATATCCTAAGTGAAACCACCTTGTAACACTCTGTGCAATGATTTCAAAAATGAAGAAATTGAGAGAAATGTGACATTCTTATGCTCAGCTGACATATACAAATACTCCCCTTTTTGTGTTGTTTTTTGTTTTAAGATTTGCCCCAAAAAGAACAAAGAAATGTATTAAAAATCGAAAATCAGTGGAGCACAGCCATTTAAAAAAATATCCTGTAGAGACCAAAGCAAGGAACACTGCCATCAAGTTGAGTCAATATGAATGACCGCTTGGGAGAAGAAGTCGAAAATGTGAATAGCATTAGGATGCCTATTGACTTACAGAGTATTCAATGCAAAAGGTGCTTTTACCGACAGTTACCCGAATTGAAAAAAAAAAAAAACAAAAAAAAAACAATGTCGTTACAAATCAAAAATACATGGCAGTTCCATTTATTAAACAGCTTTGTTTGACCATTCCACACACACACACACACACACACACACACACACACACACACACACACACAGAATGAATGAATAAAATAAAATAAATAAATGAAAAAAAAAATAATATACCAAACAAGTTTTATCCTTATCTGAGTGATAGTTCTAGAGCAAACTACAAAAATAGCAAAAAGCACACAAAAATATCCAAAAAAGGAAAGAAAAAAAGTACTACATCCCACCTGGTGAACAATTAAGAAATAGCAGGCCCTAGGAGTGTTCATGCTTCATATCAAAGCAATCGAGTGTGCGATTTCGGAAACTTTTTTTTTTTTGGTAGCATTGTAAGAAGTCGCTGGGAGCGTTTCTTTATGATATCAAACAACCAGTTCAGTGCTTACATAACATTTTTTTTTTTTCAATGACTTTCTCCATAAAGAACAAACAAGAGAAAATATAAATGAATAGTCCAAAAAATCAATGGAGCGTGACCATTGAAATACACTTTGTAGAGATCTACCCAAGGTATTTTGCCATCAAGGCTGAAGTAAATCTGGATGACGGTTTCGGAGAAGAAGTCAAAATTGCGTATAGCATCAGAATGAACATTGACTTACATACTAATCAATAGAAAAGGTCAATTGACAAATAAGTAACCCAATTTAGAAAAAAATAGATAAATTCATAAAAATGATAAATGAATGAATGAATGAATGAATGAATGAATAAATAGATAAATAAATAAATAAATAAATAAACAAACAAACAAACAAACAAACAAAAAAACAAACAAACAAACAAACAAACAAACAAACAAACAAATAACAGCATTGCCACCTAGTGAACAACTTTGTTTGACCCGTCCATAAGAAACATACAAACCAAGTTTCAGCTTTATCTGAGTGAACGCTCAAAAAAAGAAGTAAGAAATTACAAAAACACAAAAAAATCACAAATATATGTGTATATATACACACACACACATATATATATATATATATATATATATATATATATATATATATATATATATATATATATATTATATATATATATGTATATATATATATATATATATATTTATATTTATATCTCGCAGCGCCACCTGGTGAACAAGAGTGTTCCTGTGTGATGTCAAAGCAATCGGGTCAGTAGTTCAAAGAAGATCTTAAAGATTTGGTTCAAAAACGATTCAAGAAAAAGTAAAAAAAATACTGGAGCGTGATCATTTGAACAAACTTAGCAGAGACCCAAAGAAGGTACATTGCCAACAAGTCTGAAGTGAATTAAGTTGACGATTTTGGAGAAGTCGACTGTGGGCGATAGACGATGAACAAAGAAGCACAGTTTCATATTAAAAGTTCTAAATTCTTCAGTTTATTTGAATTTTAAACATAAAATATAGGTTACACTTCAGAGTAGCCTACTAGGGTCTCCATCACTTGTTGCAAAGTGTGAATGTCAGGAGTGTAAAGGGAACGCGTTCAACCATCTCCAGAGAACAAAGTTGGAATTATATGCTCAACAGGCTGCTATGTAGCTTTGTAAAAAGGAAAAAAAAGAAGCCGTCAAATAGAAGCCGAGGGTCAGGCAAAGAGATCCATTTGATACATAGGTGTAATTTATCATAGAACCAGCCATATATTCCTTACATTTTTTACATTTCGCTACCGAGCATACTTCTACATCTATGAGTTTCATTACTTGAAAGCAAATCCGACCCGCACCCAATCCAAAACGTTCAGATGCACAACAGGGAAATGTTTAAAGATACAAAAACTTTGCCGAACTGCTCTTTTTGAATGTATGTATACATATATATATATATATATATATATATATATATATATATATATATATATATATATATATATATATATATATATATAGATATATACACACACACACACACACATATATATATATATATATATATATATATATATATATACATATAATCATAAATAAGGAATTGATTTTTAAAAATATCGGAAATGGTCAGAAAATGCGGTGTCCAAGCGGATTTCGATAGGATGAAGACTATGACATCGCAACATATTTTTTTTCCTTTTTCATACACACCAAAGTTTGTTGGTAATTCACAGTGACAATCTGCAGCAAAGTTTAAGTGATTAATGTAACTGATGTACAATTAAATCAGTGTTGCTTGGTGGTGTAATAGCTTCAGAAAAAAAAGACATGCCACTATTTTATTTTAAGACTGATTTCAGTCATCTTAAGCCCAAAACAAATCCCTGCACGTAACATTACAAGGTGGGAACATAAGTTGAAGATCACACAAAATAAAATCAAATGCGCATATTTCATAAGGCTCACCCAAAGTGGCAACTATGTCTGCAGACATGAGCTGGAAAAAACATTTACACTAGGGCCTCACTGAACATTTGCCTCCTCTGCTGATCCACTTCAGGGCTTCCTAATATTTCATTCAAACTGACCCGTTGTGGCAAAGGTATCTACAGATGAAGGACAGACAGAGGGTGTTGAGCAAGTCTCATTGCCACCGGGACACAACACACTCATGTGTATGTATGTATGTATGTATGTATGTATGTATGTATGTATGTATGTATGTATGCATATATGTGTGTAGGTTTTCACTTTTTGTTTATCCTTATTTACATTGCACATGTATTCCCAATTAACACCACTTCCTATGAGTATTACATTTTACCGTTTCCTTAGGTGGTCTTCAAAGGAAGTTTCCACTTTATGTGTGAAAATAAATTTAAATTGTTAGAGTTTCGGCACCAAACTATTACCTTTAATATAGAGAGATGAATGGACACTATCCATTGGATCTTTCTTCCTTTTCTCTGAGTTGGCAGTCAAAGCCCAGTCGGGAATATCTTCATATGGACCATATGTTACAATGTTGTCCACTGAAGTCGGACTATCATGAAGTACACCCGCGAATCCATCAGGGGTTTCATTTTCTGGAATCAGAGGCGCACGTCCCGCTGCCACTTGGTTTGACAAAGGCAACTGGTCAGAACTGTGTAGTGGGGCAAGTCGTCGCTTCCGTATGCCTTGTGTACAGAAAAAAAAAGTTTAAACAAAATATGCGATTCAATAACAGTAAATGTAATAAAATCACGATCTACAAAGGCTCCATGTGACTTCATCAAGTGAATACTTGTCAACGATCACTCAGGCACAAAGGCTTACTCACCCAGGTAAAAAGGAAAATGTAAGGAAACGTTGAGCAATCTGTAAGAAAATGTGACTAGGTGAATTAGCACCTTCCTTCCATATTCGTGCATGTTTGGTATATGGAAGTGTGCAGGGAAATACAAAGAATCTGTGTAAAACGGTGACACAATTTATGCAAATGCCTGAATACTGTAGAAAGTATGCACGGAACTTGTAAGCAAATATATGGAACAATTTTTCATACTTTTGTAAAATGGTACCTTACTGCTGCTCAGTACATATTTCTCATAAAATTCAGACATTACCTAAAATTGCGTCACGACTTCTTACGTATTCCTTTTATCTTCCTGAGACTTTGCGCAGAAAGATCGACAGTTTCGGTACCTCCTATTTAAAGGATTATCTGCCAGATTTTTATTTATTATTTTTTTTTTATTATTTTTGAACCAAGGCAGCCATGATTTCTCATTGCCTAAAAGCAGTATTTTGCTAGACCCAAAGCTATGTACATGCACATTCTCGACCTATGACAAAAATATCTTCAAAACTCCAATGTGATAAAAGCAATTGGTCTGTATAATCGTTTCGATCGAATTTTGAACAAAGGCTCAGCAGAACTGGCCCCATCTCTCAAATATTTGTTCTCAAAAGTCATGATTCCGGGAAACGTTCTTCCCAATGAAACGAGGCAAATGCTCGTCATAAGAAGGGCATCAAAGATGCTAAAAACTATGAACCAATATCTTTGCTTTGCATAGTTAGTAAAATTATGGGGAGGTGTATTTGAATCCAGTGTTTCAAACATTTAAAAACTCACTCCATCACCTTCAACGTGGTTTTATTACGAAGAACTGTGAAAATGTAAACCGCCATGATAGACTCTGTTCATACGCTAGATAAAAGCCTGGACAACCAAAATTCAGATAAATACTTTATTTGGGCTTCCCCAAAAACGTCTGACCCATCGCCTGCCACTGCACAAAAAAAAAGTTTTGAAATAAATGGTCAGCTGTATGCATAGTTAACGAACTACTTATCAGACAGGAGCAGTGTATATTAGTAGAAGGTGAAAGTGGTGAGTATAAACCAGTTATTTTGTTTTTTTACACAAGACTTTTGGTGGCCTTTCTCTTCCTACTTTACATAGATAATCCGTCCATGTCACTATCAAATAAAAGAACCGTGTTTTTGTTAACTGACAATTCCAAATGTTTCACAGAAATTCACTAAGATGCCAACGCAATGGCATTACAAAGAAACATAGACAAACTGTTTTTATGGAGTAATATATGGGTGTGAAATTTAATGCAAATAAGTGAAGTATGCGACCTATCAGTCAATCACGCTCTCCAGTTATTTTTGGATACAATATAAATGCCACCCACTAAAGCATGTTTCATCCAACAACCCCCCCCCTCCCGCCCAAGGCACCAGGATGTTTTATGTTGCAACGCTGTAAAATTCACCTAGAACATAGACTATGGAAGTGTGGTGTGGGGTGTCACTGCAAGGAAATGCTTGGTGGCTCTAGAAGCAGTCCAACAAAGGGTCACTAAACATATTTTGGGGTTTCCTTGTGGCAACATCTACAAGGGCGTGTTGTTAAGTGCAACATGCAGCCCTTGTCCTAGAGGCGTGAGCTCTTGGATTTGGTATTTTTGTACAAATACCTTAATGGGTACTATTTAGTAAAATATGACAGCTTATTTTAAGTTCAAACAAATAACCTGCACCTGGGAAACTAGAACAATAGCATTGTTTGGAGCCTTCTCGTTGTTGTGCTGAAACTGCCTCCACGGCAGTAAATATGTTTAGAACCAGAATCACAATAGCTTGAGCATGTTGAGGGTTGAGCACTTTCATACCCTCAACTCATGTATTTGGACGAGCAAATTTTGTGTGAAATGCAGAGAACAGTTACAAACCGAACCCACTCTTGAACTGTGCACTTATTGCATGATCTGTTAAATATATATCATTGCCGTGTTTGGAATGGACACTCCTCTGTGTGTATTGTTCAGTTACATATATGTTATAGTATTCATTGCCCTATTTCTTTAGTGCAAATGCCACTGCTGTTTTAAGCTAATCACCATTAATTCCCAGCGTCAGCTGTGTTCATCTTTGTGACGTACTTCATAGATTGACTGGCATTTGTCTCTCACCTGATCTACTTTTTCCAATCAGCAGACTTTTAGGATTTTGTATCATGGTATTTATATATATATATATATATATATATATATATATATATATATATATATATATATATGTATATATATTCAGTGACAACTCTGTGTATTCGCTGCTGATTCAGTTCAATCAATGGATCAAATAAAACTTTTGGGACTGTGCATTTTTATTTGGTGTTGTGTCCACATTAGGTAGGTTATTTCTATATTTGGGGCTATGATAAATGTCCATAATACACACAAGACTGGTGTCCACATTAGGGAGGTGCCCTTTACATCAAAATGAGTTTCAAATATTTCGGACTTGGGAAATCTGTTTACATTACAGAGGTGTCCAGATTGCAAAGGTGCTCACAAGGACAGACTTTACTGTAAATTTATTGGTCTTGGTATACTACAGTAAGCAGACCGTTTCTATGCTTGTTCGTTTAGATGCTCTCTGGTTTTCAAATGCATTTACACGTAGTTTCAGGCTGATCCTTAGTGTTACAAGGGCGAAGTAAGCTGCGCGTTCAGATAAATCCCTCTTTGCTTTTAGAAGTTACCTTCAGAAGCTAACTTAATACAAAAATACATGTTTTAAAGAACCTTCATAAAGACTTTCCATGGCTTAAAATAAGTGTGCAATGATGCGGATAGTTCAGTGTAAAGTATACAAACAGACAGGCACAGATCAGCAGAAAAGGACTAAGGAGCTTCCGGGTCTGCATGTCTCACTGAAGAAGCATATGGTTGGTGTACTTCTGCCAAATCTAAGACCCCACTAAGATAAATTGTCTTCTTAGACGTGAGCAGTGGAACTACCAAGCAAATGGTCCCTGCTAGAACACAACAAAAGCTAAATGTGGTTAATTTGGATTGCGTTTAATTCAGTATATCCGGCATGTGGTCTCTGCTCATGAAGTGAAACTGACGGATGCAGAAACCTTTAACTTGTTTAAAATTCGGAGAAAACCTCAATATAAACACATCTGTACCGTGTTGTCGAAATACTCCGTCATGAAGAGACACACGCATACAACTTATGGCTTACCAGGAATATTTATGTGTTTTGAATATATACTTTTTATCCATGAGGTGTGAGTGTGTCGTTATTAGTAAAATGCAAGCATATAAATTAAAAATAAAAAAAATAAGAAAAACGAAAAGAAAAAAAAGGTCTTAATGATTCAGCTTTTCACAAACGGGACTGATATATTTCAAATCGCCTCATTTTCGCACTATCTCTTAAAGCTGGGCTGAATTAGAACACAAACATTTGGCAACAACCACATTTTATAGATATAACAACTCAGAACTACTAAACATATTGATTTTAAATAAGAACGTGTTCGGAACATGTTCCCACATCGTACTGTGGAGTAAATATGACAATGAGGGTGACAGTGCAAATGTTTGAGCGAAGGGGCGGGGGGATAACAGTTTATTCCGAGTGATGTTGTTCTTTGTGCTTCAAAATTGTCTCAAGAAAGTTTTGAATTGAAAGCCTACAATAATGTCCAACCTGATGTTCCCTTTTTCAAGAAAATTGGGAAGTTACTGAAATAAGTGTACGGGTGAGAATATTTTATATGAATCCCAAAAAAGTGGGCTTTACAAAATGCCAGGTATCTTCTCATTTTGTAATGAATTACTCTAGATGTAAGCGAGAAGAAGAAAAAATGCTTACTGGTTTCTTGAATGCGTTTCATCGTCGTATATTTGCTGCAGACACACCAGGCACAAAACGATACCGTTAGGATGAATAGTAATGTGCAAAGCACAGCAATTATGATAACAATTTCACTGGGCGCTAACACATAATGCGGAACCACGTCATCACTACTGAGAGTAGAGGTATAGGTCATCTTTGACTCATAACCAGATGAAGTTGCCAGTGACCCCGAAGAAATGTCGTCTGCAATTCAAGTTAACAAACTGATTTATAGTCTTAAATTAGCAAATTAGACAGTGTCATTACCATATCCAAACCGTAGCCCTAACGAAACAAATCCAAGTCAATTCCGACCAAAGGCAATGTTCCTTGGTATCTATAGCTGAAACATATAAATTCATAGTTCGTATTTACCCAACAGAGACCAAAACGGAAGTGCAAAGGTCCATAGGGGGAAAAAGAACTTTATCTAGTTTTCACATGACAGAATGCAAAAAGTTTTGTTTGAAATTATAGGCCTTTTTCAGTAAATTGGCTTGAACAGTTGCACCATTCATGCATATACAGGACCATACAATTTATGAAAAGGGACCAAAATTTGCAGCATATCAGAGAATTTGTAAGTGGAGGTTCTTAACTTGTTGAAAATGTCAATAAAATTCAGTATTTAAAAAGGTACTACTTGCAACCACCATCTCAACAATGATCATCATCCATATAAGTCCACAAAGCGACACCAAGACCGGCATCAATCCATCAGAAAAGCCCTCTAGGGCTAAAATGACCATCAATAAATGACGTTAAATAGACCCACTCAGAAAAATGAAACTGTCGACACAAGTCTCTAAGCAAGCATGAGAGATATAAACTGTCACATCAGCATATTTTACGAAGGGTGAACATCATGGATCTTGTATACCAAATATGACGGATTAACTGACTTTCGTAGTAAGGTGACCCTGATACAACAATGCGCTGTTCACAAAAATAGTTCAGTATATAAGGATGTCGGTTTTCTTGATCGCAGCCGTCATTGCACAAAGCAATACAATCAGTAATCTTGCTGCATATCACATATGTATATTTTTCCATGAACATTGTATCTTCTCAATGCATGCAAGGAACAGATACACGAAAGAGTGGTTAAAAGAATGAACAAAATCTTACATTACACACACAAATTTTCCCTACCATCACTACTATCATCGTTAGCGAAAGAAGTAGCAATGGGTTAATATCTTTGATATACTCCCCCAAAGTTTGATCATAGAAATTGGTTATTTTGCACTGCTCATAAAAAAATGAAGTGAAATTGTCACAAATATGTGAAAATTCATTTAAAAGGACCCATATGTGGCTTATCGGTCGATTTGAAATTCAAAACTGAAAGCACGCTGACCTTTATGAATAATTTTGTTCTATTGAGTGTTTTTAATATGATTTATCAGTTTTCTCGATATTTTTTTTTCAACTGAAAGTCCATGCTAGCTTACTAAATTACATTTAATCGATTATTACACAGGTACCTTATTAAACGTGCAGATGAAGATATGTGTTATTTTTTGCTTATTTTTAGGGCCACCCAATTTTAAGCTAAAACACAAACACACACACACACACACACACACACACACACACACACACACACACACACACAAGGAATAGGTTTCCCACGCAAAGGTTTGAAATAAGCAATATGTATAAATGTATTTTGGGGGGTTGGTGAGGGGGGGGGGTTGTGGCAAAAGGTGCAATTTAATTAAGATTTCCAACATTACTGCTATGCTGTACCTAAAACCATGGCATCAGATGTAGAGTACATTTATAGTGGCGCTTTGTTCGTATATACATAGTTTTCGATTTTGTCTGTGAAACGTCCTTTATATCTTCTTAAAATTGCTGGTTTATTCCTTGAGCGTGAGCACCAATCTGCACAAGGCCACGACCTACTTTTTGGGTAAAATAACAAGATAAGAAGCTGCGTTTTTTTATGAACCTCTCGGATCTTTGCCTTTAAATGGTCATGATAGGATACACCTACATATTTGCTTGCTTATCAGTTGTCAGAGGTCTATTCCAAGGCGTTGTTTACTTTTAAACACTTATGCAGAAGTATATGGGATATTGTTATTGTTGCCCTTATGTTTGCCTTTAGTGACCTTGAAAGGCCCAGCAGACGTACTTGCTCGTATCTAGATGTACTTAACAGCGTTTCACATGCCAATCGTTACAAAAAAAAAATAGTAAAAAATATGTCTAGAGTTACATTTGATGTGGTTCGGCCAAAAATAAACCGCCATAATATGTCACGCAAATATATATATATATATATATATATATATATATATATATATATATATATATATATATATATATATATATATATATTTATTAAAAAAAAAATGAAACAACACGTATGTTTAGGGATTCCCGGCCCTACGAAAAAAATGTATAAGGAAATGGCTCGGCGGTTTCGAAATACATTTCGACCAAAAATGCATGCATCATGTGTTTGTGTATGTATGTATGTATGTATGTATGTATGTATGTATGTATGTATGTAAGTATGTATGTATGTATGTATGTACGTGTGTATATGTATGTATGTATGTATGTATGAATGTGTGTATGTGTATGTATGTATGTATGTATGTATGTATGTATGTAAGCATGTATGTATGTGTGTAACATACAGGTTTGTATGTATGTATATATGTATGTATGTATGTATGTATGTATGTATGTATGCATGTTTGTATGTGTGTACGTGTATGTATGTATGTATGTGTGTATGTATGTATGTATGTATGTATGTGTGTATGTATGTATGTATGTATGTATGTATGTATGTTATATATATTTATGTATGCAGGAATATATGTTTGTCCGTAAGGACGCACGTACTTACGTATGTAGGTACGTACGTACGTACGTAAGTGTGTATGTGTGTGTGAGTCTGTGTGTAAGTGTGTGTGTGTGTGTGTGTGTGTATGTGCTTGCATACATGCATACAATGATGCAGTTATTTGCAACTCGTACCTTTTTTCTGCCAGCTTAGTCTGTTTCCTGGCGTAAATTGACACATGGTAGTGCTAAAATGACAGAATGTAAGATTATGACAATTATAAATGCATTTTTTTGTTGCGAAAGTTTACCAAAGATTTTTTTTCTATCCTGCTTCGATGCATATATAATTATGAATAAAGTAAGTGAAATAGAGATCTCCAGAATATTATGACCTCTGAGTCAGACTATAGAGATTCGAACAGGGCAGACAACAATAACGTGGTGTGTGGTAGTAATTAGTTTGATGTTGCCGGGTCACTGAACAATCGAACGAATAACACAAATAAAGTAAAATGAAATAAAATAAAATGAAATAAAAGAAAAAGAAGAAAAAAAAAACAATCTGACGTATACAATTAATTCATTTAGGTCGGCGCTGTTGAGTGATATAATTTGTTCATACTCTTTTCTACCTCTCCGAAACTGCCCGACAGATAGTGATGATACTTATTGGAAATGTTCTTTGTCGGAGGGTGAAACAATATCCTTTTCTTCTTATAGATATTCTACATTTCTGATCATAAACCCTTTTAAAAACAAATTCAGACATGCGGAAGATAATGCAGTTAAACCTATTGCTTAGCAATTCTCATTGTCGAATTCTACAAAGCCGTAAATAAGATTCACTTTACACTTGATCGGGTAGGTTGGGTGGTCAGTGATGAGTCATTTAATTACATTTCAGTCACTTTTCCCTCAATGATGATGATGATGATGATGATGATGATGATGATGATGACGATGACGATAATAATCATAACATTATATTATTATTATTATTATTATTATTATTATTATTATTATTATTATTATTATTGTTATCGTTATCGTTATCGTTATCGTTATCGTTATCGTTATCGTTATCATTATTATTATTATAATTATTATTATTATTATTATTATTATTATTATTATTATTATTATTATTATTATTATTATTATTATTATTATTATTAATAATGTTATGTTGTTGTTGTTGTTGTCCAATCTGCTCGGCCATATGCATTGGGGGGTATATGTTGGTTTTAGACAAGATTAAGACATTATATCCGTGACTAGCAATTCATTTCCAAGTCATAAACTCAAGTACTAAGCTGAATTTCGCACATTTTGATATGTATTGGACATTGGCGGACGCTGGTGGTCCTTTATCTGGGTCAAGTTTATACGGCACACGAATGAATTTATTTTTGAAATATCACAGTCCTTTTACTTATTTTATTTTTTTCTGTTGAGATACTAATATGAAATCTATTTGTTTACTTTTTTTTTTCGTATATTGCCGGTGCATTCACTTTGCGCATGCCACTTAATGACAGTTGACCGTTACCGTACATATTACAAGACCAGTTATGTTGCACATTCAAGACCAGCCAGCCAAAAGACTGTCATAGTCATGTCGCTTCCATTTGGTTTTCGAAAAGCCAAAATCTCACAAGTATCGTTCCAGTCCCAATTGCGGCTTACTTTATCAAACTATTCCGCAAAGTAAATTAGCCTTTTCACAGGGAATACGTGAATGTTTTTCGCTCACAAAATAAGGAATAAAATTGAGCTTGTTAAAGAACAACAATGGTCAAGCGGTTACCTCGGAGTATTTTTTTTAAAAATAAATTTCTCCTATTCATGTAGTATCACTTGTGCGATAACCTGGCGGGTGAAGAAAACGACTTCTGCTTACGGAAAAAACTTAGAAGAAATGTTGTCCAAATATTCTTTTAAATATAACTCCTCAACATCGGACTCTTGATTATCAATGACCCATGTGCCAGTATACAAGAACAATGGTTTAATTGGCGTTTTAATAATTGAATACACAAGTCACGCCCCAGAGGTCTTGCCTGATGCATGCAAGAGTGTGGGTGTTTTAGAAAGAAATACACAAAGAAGATTAAAATTTTCCCTAAATACTGCCCACAGATACCAGGGATACATTTTGTATGAACAATGTTGAAAACGAAGTTTTTCATTCACGCTTAGTGCTTTACGTACTTTAAATCTGATATGCTCAGTCAATGGTGGAATGCACACCTTAGTCAAATTTAGCAAAGTTTGCCAGACTTTCTATCCTACGTATTCACTCATGCATTTCACGCAGATACACTATTAAAACACTAGTATTCAATGTATAAGCTAGAGAAGAGCAAACTAGTGATAGAGCAGCAAATTAATCTATTTACAATACACGGGGCCTTGTAGGCCATCACGGATAAATTACGCGTAGGTTGAATTTTGGGGACATAGTTTGTCCAGAAGGCTACGAAGATCAATTGCTTAGTCGGTGTACAATCAGCAACAATTGCAAAAGTAGCGATATACTGCCCATGACCAAGGTGTAGCCTTTCCTTATTGCGTAATTTAACAAGCTCAGGTAATTTTGTTTCTTGAACTTTTGGGGGAATAGTATTTGGTAATGACAGTGGAAAAAATGTACTTTCATATGACTAGATCACTAGCTGCATTTCTTAATGGGCCCATGATTAAGATAAATAATGTAATTGATAATTGATAAACTTACCTCTTATTATCAAAATAAATAGCTATCGTTTTATTCCACTCGGTGATGCAGCAGACGCAACGTTGTGTTGTGTTTAACAAGATGTATATTTCTTTTGCAAATGACCCATCATGATTTGTGTTAATATTGTAGGTCGCCTTAACAATGTGCTCTCCATCAATTTGCCACGTCATGTATTCCAATAGAGCCATGGGTGAGTACCTCCCAGTGCTACACGTGTATTTAATGTATTGTCCGTGTCTTTGGGCTCGCACGCTTGGTCTCGGTCGTACTACAAACAAAGGTCTTCATTTAGCATGTGCTGTTAACAATGCGAAAATGCGACAAACATGATATTAATTCTGTATTCCTTAAAAAAACACCCCCCCCCCCCAAAAAAACAAAGCGAAAAAGTAGATAAATTAATAAATAACAGCAAAGACAAATGAACCCCCCAAAACAGAAAAAAAACTGTATACAAAAGAAAATTTCAGACCCACCCACCAAATAAATAAAGTGAATGTGTGTATGTATGTATGTACGTATGTATGTATGTATATATGCATGTATGTATGTGTGAACATACGTGCGTCCGTGCGCATGTATTATGTGTCAAGCGATGTAAAAGTCAATTTTAGAAAAAAAAAAGAAATGCAAACACAATAAGAACAACGCAAAAAAGTAAATAATCAGTATTTCATTTGCATGCACCATCAAAGACAAATGTCTTGCACCTCTTCTACTTACCTGAAACTGCATGGCGTCCCAGTGAAAGGTTTATGTCCCTAGAAAACACGTTCATGCGCTACGCACCATATGTCCGATAGTTGGGATGAGATTAGAGAGTATGTGAGTGGACATATAGTTTTACTTGAATACCCGTATTTGGCATCATAAATTCGAAAATTATGAACACGCATGCCTCTTATGTAAACGGCTACGTTTGAATTCGGAAGAAAACACACACACACACACACGCACACACACACACACACACACACACACACACACACACACACAAATAAAAGATTAACAGGAAGCTGACAGTAACTAAAATTGGAAACTGGTGCTGTTGTTTCATTAACACAGCAATATTTATAACAGAGTAAGAGTACGCTCATTATTTTCTGCTTATTTAAAAAAACTGAAAATCCAGTGTCCAATAGCCACAAACAAAAATGTTCAACTTTCATGTATGCTCAGTAGACGCATTTCAAAATGTGTGAGTGTCAAATATTCTCAAAATTATAGGTAAAGTTGCTATCCAAATTTCTTTTTACAGGGTTGTGTTGAAGTTGTGCAGTTACATCCGGTGAACACCAAACAAAAGTGGAAGAATTTGGACTCATTTGTCTAAGGCAGACTTGGGAAATTTTGACATTGAATAAATATCTTCCAAAGTTTTATGCGCAGATGTGAGATTCTAGGTTTACTCGCTAAGTTTTGTAAAATCGTTTTTCCAAGCACTCAGACGTCACCAAATTTTGCTAAAGGTGTGTCCCTATCAAGGATTTTGAAAAAAAAAAAACGCACATCAAGAGCTACATTAGCAGACTTTTCCATATGAGTGATAGACCAGAAATGCAACAGGGCATGATCTGTACTTAGAATGCTACAACATGTAAATGTAGTTCACTTGAAATTGTTGTTTATACTTATGTTTTGTCACCAGTCCAAACGGTTGTATCAACATTGATCCTTAAATGAATCAACAAAATTACAATAAAAAGTGTACAATACAAGGATTAGCTAAAGAATCCCTTTACGTGACTAGATCTCACTGTTTGCTGATCCCTGATATTCCATTCTTTCTTTCTTTCTTTCTTTCTTTCTTTCTTTCTTTCTTTCTTTCTTTCTTTCTTTCTTTCTTTCTTTCTTTCTCTCTCTTTCTTTCTTTCTTTCTTTCTCTCTTTCTTTCTTTCTTTCTTTCTTTCTTTCCGTCTGTCTATCGATCTGTCTGTCTTTCCTCCTTTTACTCTTTTTCTTTCTCTCTTTTTTCTTTCTTTTTTTCGTTCTTTCTTTTTTCTTTCTTTTTTTTCTTTCTTTCTTTGTTTCTTGCTTTTTTTCTCTCTCTCCTTCTCTTTCTTTTTTCTTTCTTTCTTTCTTTCTTTCTTTCTGTTATGGATATGGGCATGGTTGTTCACCTCGATTTGGACAGATCATTCAGTTCATTGAATACTTTGCGGAATCACAGAGTTGCCCTAATTTGCTTGGATTACTTTCATAACACTGTAAACATTTGAATAATCTAGCTGGTTGACCTACAGTCAGTATGGGTATGACCCTTTCTTAATAAACAGGGGGAACACTCTGGTGTGCTGCCAGAGAATAGAGATCCGTGGTCCATTAGTAAGCTGTAGAATACTGGCGATATTTCCCAGCATTGGTATATAAAGCACCTCCCTTCATGAATGACAGAAGATACTTCTGAGATCCGACAGGGGCTATATGCCATCGAGCCAGTTGGACTGTGAGCTATTGACACATCAAGGATAATTATATACCCCTGGAGAGTGCCTTTACATGGACTGGTATATCTAGAAATGTACCACATTGGAACCAAACTATACCTCTGTGGGACTTGGGCCAGCAGCGTGCCTTTGTTTACCACATTGTAACCAAACTGTATCTCTATGGGGTTTGGACAAGAACCATGCGTTTGTGTGCCATATCGGAACCAAACTGTGCCTCAGTGAGATTTGGACCAGCACCGTGCCTTTGTGTATCAAATTGAAAACAGACTGTGCTCCTGTGCGATTAGGACCAGCCTGATGATTTGGTACCTACCGTAGGACATGGAACTATACCGGAGCACAATCTCTAACCAGGTTTTAGGTTTTAGCTGTAGTCCGGTAATTAACTGAATATCAGCATTGCTACGTAACTCTATAATTTAATTTACCGTCTCTGTATTGATTTTTTATTGTAAACATTTTGCTATAGTTAAAGTTATATCACATTTGTCATTCTTTGTTGAGTTCCACAATAGTCTAGAACCTTCTGAAGGTAGGCATTTCTTTCTTTCTTTCTTTCTTTCTTTCTTTCTTTCTTTCTTTCTTTCTTTCTTTCTTTCTTTCTTTCTTTCTTTCTTTCTTTCTTTCTTTCTTTCTTTCTTTCCTTCTTTCTTTCTTTCTCTCACTTTCTTTCTTTCTCTCTTTCTTTCTTTAATTCCTTTATTCATTTTTCTTCTTTCTTCACCTCTCTACTTTGTCCTCTCTTTTCCCGCTTTCTTTCTTTCTTTTTCCCTCTTTACACTAGATGCATTAAGTAAATCAATTGTGCAAGTGACAAACTAATGGGGCAATTATTTTAACTAAAATGTCATGGAAAAAGTTATTTACAATGTAGGGAATTTGAAAGGAATATGGTTTTAGAAGTTCATCTTGAATGTTTCCAAAGAAAATAATACAGTAGGAAAAGTAGCCGTAATACCTCCATTTTGACATAAATCCACACAAGCGACTGTTATACCTCAATAAGAGTGCTCACTGGCATTACTGTGTCATTCCTAACCCTTGCGAGTCTTTCATTTGGACAATGAAATGAAATAATTTATATTGTCTTGTACCTTGTTGTCTTTTCATATGATAAAAAAATCGGATGAGTTCACTGGTTATTTATCTAAAGAGACATATTATTCCTAAGTGAACCAGCAAACAGATGCTCATCTTGCCGTGCAAAACCTTTAAGATACCCCCCCCCCCCGCAAAGTGCTCTGAACGGCAGGTGCATCGCTATTACTACATGTTTACTTTTTTATGTCAGCAGTAAGAACATGCCTTTCCATTTTATCATTTGGAGACGAATTACCATAAAGCATATAAGAAACGTATATGTATCCAGCTATTGGGATATTTCTTAGCTCCAAACTAGACACTGCTTATTTTACCATGAAGCAGCGGTTATTTAACTAGGGAGAGGGCGTGGTTTTATGGCACAATCCAATTGACAGAGCGATGAGCATGCAAACCCTATGTTACAAGCATGAAACTCACCCCACCCACCCTGCGTGTTTAAGGAGTGACAACAATGACATGCCCTCCATGTTTGCGGTCCATGTAAAATCAACATATTTGTGCATGATCGGCTGAGTAGTATCCAGCTGACCGTTTACCTTTTTGACGCCTATTCATTGGCCGGAGGGGGGGTGTAAGAGAAGAAAGTTACAAAGTTCCGTACATCTCACAGCATGATAGGGTGAGTAGCAGCCCCAAGCAGCAAATGCAAGCGACTTTAGACTTTGTATGGAAGATTCAAGTATACCGTAACTTACCATACACATTTACAGCAACTTTTATCCTGTAACATTTCGAGGGAATGTTGCAGATGTACGTGCCTTTGTCTTCCAACTGTACATATGTAATAATAAGGGCCATATCATCAGACATGTTGAAACGCTCCTGAAATTTGTCCTCAATGCGAGTCTTTGTCTCGGAAATGTAAGCAGCAACATGTTCTCTCCCATTTCTCGTATTTTTCTTCCATTCTGTAAAACTTTTATCATGTTGGTTTATACCCTGGACACATGGTATAATGACTTTTGATGTCTCATAAACGATTATATCCGGGTGTTGTCTACTTGTACATGTAGTGCTAATTCCTGGTCGTATCAGGCAAAGGGAACAGACAATAATATTCAGTTTGGTACACTCTATACTAAGTATCGCTTCCATCATACAGAAATGCAATGTTCTAATGATATTATATACACACACACACACACATACATATATATATATATATATATATATATATATATATATATATATATATATATATATATATATATATATATATATATATATATATATATATATATATATATATATATATATATATATATATATATCCCTAAATGACGAAATTGTCAAATGCAAACTCACTTAACTTCCTTACATTTGTATACTTTAAGACTTATGTGTTTGAGATACAGGTCGTGAGGGACCCACACATCCCTCATGATAAATGTGTGAGACAACTTTCGTTTATTATTATCAATTTAGAACGTGATGCTTCTATCAAATTTAATGATTATCGAAGTTTGCAGTCCACCTATATATATATATATATATATATATATATATATATATATATATATATATATATATATATATATATATATATATATACATATATTGTATTTGAGTCTTTTTGCCCACAACCACTTTCTTGTAGCATTACACTATTCCTCAGTCCGAACTCTTTACTCCCCATAAGCTAACCTTTCCCTGTCTAACCTGAATACATATGGTGGAAGTACTATTGTGCATATTGCACACGTTCCTCTGTAAAATTTTGACATAGGCTGTAGGAGCCCAAATAAATTAAAGGGTATTCAGCGGGTAACTACTCAACATGTTTCGGAGCCTTATATATATATATATATATATATATATATATATATATATATATATATATATATATATATATATATATATATATATATATATATTTGTTCTATGAAAGTAAACCTTTCTTGTTGAATTTTTTTATCCCTTAACATCCCGACTGGGATATACCTCATGCTCATTCATTAAAACTGTTTTATTTTATTTTGTCTATCTATTTATTATTTATATATTTTGTCTCTTTTGACATCATTGCAGGTGCAACAGAGGAGTATCTCGACAAGGATGCATGTTTTTATATCTGAATACCTTGTAGTTTGATAAGCAAACTGCTTTTTCTCTCGTTTTTTGGACTTTTTTTGTATGCTTGGATATGTTTTGCTTCATGAAGTTTCCCCATATATTTATATATAAATAAAAGTTCCCATCATAGACTGAAAAAAACATGTAGCAATAAAGAATAAAACAATTTATTGCCATGACATATAAATTTTGCCAAGTTGTCACACTTTAAGAACAACGGTGAACAGATAAACAGTACTAAGTAATATAATTTAATACTACGTTTCGTAATGCATATACCGAACCCGAACGGTGCCCGGTTCGGGATAGGTAATGTGTACCGAGTACCGAGTTCCCGGTTCGGTTTCAAAATGCATGCTCGGTCAGGATATATATATATATATATATATATATATATATATATATATATATATATATATATATATATATATATATATATATATATATATATATATATATATACATATATATATATATATATATACCCAATCGCTAGCATGCAGTCACTTACTGTAGTCATTATTAATCATGGAATTAGGGTAGACAGCTACAAAATGCAAGTAGAAGCAAAAATGAACTACTGTACATCTCCACCAAGTTTGAAGGGAATGCGTAAAGAGTGTTGAACTGTCGAAATTATCAATTGGTAACTGGTGCCAAAAAAAGATAGGGTCAGCCGAGCGAAGTAGTATCCAATAAGGTGTGCTGATTGATTTTTACAAGCCTAATCATAGGAAAAAAATATGTTGTGAATATGTCAATTGCAGTTACCTCTCATCAAAATCATGTAAATTAGGCTATGTTTAGCCAGCTGAGCTGTACTACAGACGTTGCACAGTAACACTGGACATATAGATAGAAATGACCCTTATCATGTTTAATATTGTCATCATGGTTGAGCAGGCAAACCATAGGATATATATATATATATATATATATATATATATATATATATATATATATATATATATATATATATATATATATATATATATATATATGATTTGCCCTTCAGAGGCAATGATCTTAATTGCAACCTTGTACACTCATTATGTAAGACCTAGAGACATCAACACTATCAATAGTGTATGAACTTACAAACGATGCAATATATACATGTCTTAGTAAGGAAATGAATATCACGGTTTAATTATTTATTGCGTCCGATTCAGTTTTTGCATGCAGGTCCCCCATTTGATTGTTTTCTTCACCGATGAGATGATTAAGTAAATAAAATGAAATTCCTTTCTTTAAGTTGTAACCACTGAACTTTTTATGGCTTCCCTAACATGTTCTTTGTGAAATTATGCAAAATTTAAATGCAGTTATAAAAGGCCAGCCCTTCAATGGTAGTATGGTTGGTTTTGTTCGAGTTCTTCGGTTTCCTCCACCACACGCTGAAGTGAATGTTCTTACATATACACCTTGAAGGGCTACTTGTATACTCTCTATCACTTTCGCAATCCCTGTAAAACATACGATTCCTCATGTTAGTATGCGTGGGATTTAATCGGTGACGCTCCTCACCAATACATGAAAACATCATTGTTTGCGCCTATAGCTTTGTGATACACATTTGTACATGTGTACCGTATATATATATATATATATATATATATATATATATATATATATATATATATATATATATATATATATATATATATATATATAGTTTGGCCAGAGAGTTCTGTGCGTACATTTTACCAATAGACAAAAAGAGGCCAATATATGTGGGCTACTTAGGAGTTTCTTAATAGGGAATAAGGAAATTTGGAAGTGTTTTTGTAGTTGTGCATATGAGGACATAATTACTCCTTGTGTAAATATTATCAGTTTGCTTTTCAAAAAAAAAAAAAAGTTTTTTTTTTCTTTTTTGTTTTGTTTTGTTTTGTTTTTGTTGTTGTTTTTGTGTGGTTAGTCCAAGCACATTTTAAACAGATTGAAAGGTTTATTGATGTTTTAGAACTACAATCCTCTAATAGGAGTATTGGCGGGTTTATCAGAGTTCTGGTATCATCTTTCACACAGTAAAGATGAATTAGTTCTTTAAACTTGTGCCATTAAAGGCAATCAACAATAGTGCTGCCGCTTTTGCAACTCATGTATATAATATATAGATGCTTTTTTTCTTTCTATGCACAACTCGGTTTTGCCACAAAAGACAGCCATATCCGAAGAATGATCAGTGCCGCTGTCATTCCAAGTTAATAGTGTATGTTTGGGGATAATTGTACTTCACAGAGTACATATCATAAATTCCTTCTTATCCTTGCATCTTTTTCCCTCTGTGACTCTCTTTTACCTCTCATGTCAGGCTGACAACATCTTTATACCCTATCTTGCGGGGACCAAGTTGAGCGGGCACACTATTTCCCTATTTAGTAGGTATGATTGAGTGACGTCCATTTTGACTCGCCATAAAATCAAGGATACAGTACTTCCCTCTAGTTCAACAGATCTACCCACATTTAGCCTTGTATTTCATTGGTGCAAAATCAAATAAAGAAAAATATGGGCATTGAGACACACAAAATCAGTTTTGAATTTTGCCCATTAGTATCATCATCCTGTCTTTATTTCAACTAATGATCTCCCTGCTATTCCAGCCTGGTGGTCCCGCACCCGCTTTAGATATGTTTACTGATATCTTGCTCAGAATTGCCAATCCTCAGCAACAAACGGACTTATTAAATATCCATCCATTATCATCATACAATGTTTATTTAAGCACATCTATCTATATCCAGCCTCGCATAAGGCGCATGCTACCCATTTGTGGATTCAGTGTTGGCCATCTTATCTGACATGAATCTTTGACATTTTCATTGAATTCACTTGGGACCATAATGTGGCATATAAAGGTCTAGTGACTGTTCATTACTTGACCAATTTTGGCGACCCATTGTAATATGCACTATATTTGTCCTACTAAAAAGGGGATATATCTAGCACAGCACTCTGCACACCCTCCCAACTTGTAATAAATTTGCCTCCAACAGAGTTCTGTGCATTGCGTTTTGCCCACACAAGGCATGCAGGTGAATCCAGTCTGTCACATACAAGAATGACACAGGTCTGCTCTTGCATGAAGGGATATAGTGAACATAGTGCATCCTAAGGTGTATTAGATCACTTCCAAATGCCTAGCCTTACGAGGGTAATATATCGTGTATGACAGTGAAGCCCCATAAATGCGTACTGCTTGCTCATCTATCTTCATTATGGGGACCAGTGAAGTGTAGGATTTATCATCCCATATGTTTTGGAGAACTGTTGAGAAATCTACGGTTTACTAAATGCTCCATGAAGAGACGGGCCGGGGGTGGGCGGTACCGTTACTCTTCATACCGTCATTTCGTAATTGAGTATGCATGAAGTGTACAACTAGCTTGTATATTAGAAAATCTTTAATCACACTGCAGAGTCGTTCCTAAACTATGACGAATCACTTCAAGAACATACTGAATCAAATACAGTTTATAAATACGAAATTGTGTGGTTTCACATGAGGTTTTTATTTGAAGGTGCAGGAGTACTATAACTAATGAGTAAAAAGACTCCAGGTGAATTTTACAGGCTTACCCTTTAATATGTAAACACAGGCTGGCTTTAGTAGGTATAAAAACGCGTACTAATTCCAACTGAAACATAAAATCATATGGATGCTACTTTAAACGGGCTTCTAGAGTTTATATACAGGAATTTATTACGGATGTCCTGCGTACAAACGGGGATCCAGTTCAACCTGACCATTTTCTATTGCAGCCGCCACTACCAATTCTGCATCATGTATGAATTGCTGACGTACCCAGGTTAAGTCAGCCTGAGCATGTGAGTGTAAACTATACTGCATATGTCGCTCTATTAGAATGGACCATTTGTACTGTCTTGCATATAACCCATACCAGATGTACCCTTCCACATGCTCTGGGTAGTTAGTATAGTCTGTACTATGACTTTGTTGTTACGAGTGTCACCAGCGTTAAAGTACAGACAATATTTCCAATCTGTTACAGGATATGATATTACTTCCTGAGGCATCAGCTGTGTCTACCAGCCACCAAAGAGTAGCCTGTGTTCCATCCACGACAAAATTTGCTGATTCATATCCGTACGCGTAATACCCTGTTTGGCTACAGTGGCATAAGTGGGTATTGCATTCGTGTTAGAATTGATCCTTCTGACCGAGTCAAAATCGGCCCAGTTGAGTAGGTGTTGGCATGTAAATTATCGTATATACATTTTCTTAGTTAATTAAATTATTTGACGGTGATAACATAACCAAGCAAATATGTTTGACCTTACTAAAAGGGCATTCGAAGGCTTTAATGTGTATGTTTGTGGTTCTCAGCTATCATAATACCACCTTCACTGATCAAGTATGATCTGATGGTAATATGAGGTTATAGCATGTTTCTGAATGCCCATACCAATTTCAGAGCATGCCTGAAAAGGACATTATATCATAAGCTTGGCAAAATGCTGGGCGCCTTTGCCCTAAGGAAGCTGGGGACCCAGTAACTGAAAAGTATTTTGTGATAGAAAACGGCAGTCAGTTTTGGCCCTGTTCGGTGTCTTATAGTACAATAGTACAGAAACACATGATCCATATTCATTAATTCCAAACCCGACAATGACAACAAAGAGATTTCAGACTTGCCAAAGCATCAACATTTCTTTTCCAATACCAATGTGAAGAAAAAAAATTCACTAAAAACCGGTCCTCTCAACCTTAGAAATATTCATCATTAACTGCAGACACTAGTTCTTTTTCCAAAATGCATGGGCCTAAACACCCAAAACACAAATTTCATTTCTTCTGCCAAAAATAAAAAGACAACTGTTAGGCCTATCACCTTTCAGTTCTCCCGACTTGTAAGTCAGCTAAGTTTAAAGTAAAAGAGTAAAGTAGGCCTACATCGTTTTTGTGATATATATATATATGAATCTGGAACATTACAAACACACCCTACCTCCACTATAACTATGAGTCGGAGAACAAAGCCCACAGCACAACAGAGCCAATGAAGTAATTTTCAAATAGTACAGAAACACATAATCCATATTCATTAATTCCAAACCCGACAATGACAACAAAGAGATTTCCGACTTGCCAAAGCATCAACATTTCTTTTCCAATACCAATGTGAAGAAACAAATTTCACTCTTGACTTGAGACAGGCAGTCACCCATAAAAGGCAACTGGTGATTTTAAACCGGTCCCCTCAGCCTTAGAAATATCCATCATTAACTGCAGACACTAGTGCTTTTTCCAAAATGTATGGGCCTAACCACCCAAAACACAAATAATCTATTCTAGGTAACAAAGGTAACAGATGCAGGACATTGTCTTACCCTTTGAGTGGTTGTAAATGGCTCGAATGAATGGAACAAATTTGCAATATTACTTTAGTAATTTTGACATTTTGGATGTCTGCTTTTAGCAACAAACAGTACTGTAGCTAATCGGAGAATTTATAGCTCCTTTGACCACATAACCCAATGTGATACAGGGAATAAGTATTTCCTGGAACCTCACTTAAAGGGAAATGGCATGTAAGGTTTCTTCCTGAGCACGTACAAGAGGGATACATATCCACGTAATCCTGACAAAAGAAATCCATTTGGAAACAAATCAAACGGAAAAAAATCAAAATATATTAAAACATGCATACCACGATTCTCCATGGGTCAACATAAAAGCCTATTTAACAGATTGATAGCAAAGGCTAGCACAGAAATAAATGTTTTTATAAGTATATAGAATACTTATAGACAGACAGGTATGAGGAATTAACAGCAAATACCTGTAGCCACCTCTCCTCAATATTACATGAGTACTGCAAATTTGATTGTTATGCATAAACTTCAGTTTTGCTACAGATCTTGTAGACTTAAGAAGACGAGGACTTTTGTATATTGTCTAGAAAACAAGATGAATCTCACTATCTTTAAAGTCAGCCAGGGCTTTTAGAAAAGCAGGGTTGGGCAGCCAGGGCTGTAGAAAAGCATATTTATAAGAACTAGCAGTATACCTGAGAAATTCATGGAATTAATGTGTACTGATACAAAAGTGGTCAGATATTTTACCATTAAATGGAACGTTTTTGACCTGAGTTATGTCTTTGAGCAAATTATCGATGACTTTCAATGCATGGGCTGACACAGTTGATGCTTAATCTACTACGAAAACAGTTGTTGTTCGCAGCAGTCCAGCATGTTGTGATGTTGGAGATTCATTACAGGTATTGTTTTCAACCACTGGAGCAGGAATTAAAAAAACAAATTTTGGTATAAAAAATCAAATAAAAATGGAAAAAGAAAAAGGGGTAAATAGTTATTCCCAAACGGAGTTTCGAATCCCCGACCTTCAGCTTTCATAGCAAGCACATTACCTCTGACCTACAATTTCTATTGGTGAAATAAAATAGAATATGAAAGGCATTATATTACAATCTTAAACACGTGACACAGTCATCATCAGAATTATGGCGCCCATCTGCAACGAAGCGATCGGTCGATTCAAAAGTTTGAGGAGAGATATTAGGATTTATAAGCAGTCTGGCGAAAAACCAAGAGAAACTGACGTTCGGGAGTTGGTAGTGATAAAACTGGTGAACATTGAGTGTAACCGAAGCTCCGTTTTCGAGTTGTTTTTTGTTTTGTTTTTTTTCCTTACAACGCTTTATATTAACGTAATATACAGTATTATACAAAATCAATTGATATCCCAATGCAACAAATACTGGTCAAAATCGGTGGTACATTTATTCATCAGATTCGATGTAAAGAGTTGAAGACTATCAATTGCGTATCAACTTATAAACGAGAGAATATTGCCTACCTGATAGAAAAAAGGAAATTGCCAATATTTATCAAAATTTTGGATCCAAGTCCTGCTTACCTTTTTATTGTCACCGAATATATCATAAGGGAAATAAAAGAAAAGGTCATAAGCATAACTGAAAAAAAAAAAAAAGAAACAAAACAAAAAAAAAAAACAAAAAACAAAAACAAAAAAACAAACAAAAAACAAAAAAAAAAGAAAAAACAAACAAACAAACAAACAAAAAAACAACAAAAACCCTACAAATCTTCCATATATATTTTTACTAAGCCAGCCACCTGGTTACCTTTTTATACACTTATGGGGTTTAAAAGTTTCACCGTTTTCGTCTCTTCAAAAAATTTTACAATATGTTTAATTGGCTGCAACGCATGTAAAATGAGCCTATGGATAGTCACAGCAAGCAGAGTGCAAAGAGAAAAGATGTTAAATGTTCAGAAGTCAAATATCAAACGCTTCATTGCCGATCACTCTGTTTGATTATTCCGACGAAGTGATCTAAGTGCGGACTACACGTATATTTCAGCAGTTAAACTCCACATATCAGTAGCCTACTGGGATCTTTAACTTGCTTATGTTGTGCACCTATAGCCGTTTCCTATTTTTATAATCCCTAAATAAGTGATTTTGGCGATACTGACGCAACAGATATCGTGCCGTTGTCGTTAATATGTTGTTCCTCAACCTTGGTCTTTATAATGAAATTAGGTCAATGTTCAGGAAACCTCTTGATATTGATTTACATGCGGATATTACATGGCCTCAAGATTGAAACTGTTCCAATACTCTGATCTGTTTCGCTTGGAAGCGAAGATACCCCTGTATCGTATGTCAGTATTTGCAACAATTTGTTCTAAGCGTATTGGATTATCACTCAAGTACATGAAATGTGCATCATAGGATCCCTTGTGAAAAGAAATGGAAACAAAGGGCGCAAAGCCCCATCCAGGTAAATCTTGTAACGACTTTGCAAGCGGGAGTAGTAACTCTTACGATGTATATAAATAGTAATTTTTGCTAATTGCACAAAATGAATTTATGCAGCACCCCACTTGTAATTGGTGCCCTGTCACTACCATTTAGCCGGCCTTTGTCTCTCCACGTGAGTTAATCTTGTGCAAGGTCGCCTTTACGCATGCGGCCCGCCAATCACAGGCGTTAGTGAATAGAATATGTTTCGCGGGGCTTTATGGCGTAACAGCAAGTGCCCTCATTCTTTCCAGAAAATTGGGCACGGAAGAGGTAGTTGACCAGCTGGAAAAATTGATCGAAGAGCTTCAAGTTGAATAGGATGTATTCATATCTAAATGCGGTCCTACTCTAACGCCTATTGAGCAAAAGAGGGAGCCACCTGCACCAGGGCAGATCCACATATTTAGCATGGTCAACAGCACTTTCTCAACAAAATGAAGAACACAAACACACAACAATAATACGAAAATGTATTAACGTACATTTGAAACATAAAGGGTGCCTAAATTAATTAGAAATGGGCTCTCTTTTGGCTGAAAAGGTGTTATTTATGGATGCGTATGTGGTATATAATGCAAATCTACCCTGATCATGGTGGAAGCATCAGTCTGTTGTCCCGGCAATACAGGAAGTGAGCAGGATCGCAGTGAAATATGAATGTATCCTATTTGTTTGAATTTTCAGTAGTATATTCTGCAATTGTTTTTTTTTTTTTTTTTTTTTTCTGTTTTTTATAGGAAGGCAGATTAGGTTTAACGTAGCTGTTTCTTTGTGTGTGTGTGTGTGTGTGTGTGTGTGTGTGTGTGTGTGTGTGTGTGTGTGTGTGTGTGTGTGTGTGTGTGTGTGTGTGTGTGTGTGTGTGTTAATGTCAATTATAGGAGGTTCTAGGCAGATACACATGCGGCCCACCAATCACAGGCATTTTGTATTAAAGTTTCGCGGGGCTTTATAGCGTTACAGCAAGTACCGTCATTATTTTCCAGGAAATCGGGCAGCGAAGACGTGGTTGACCAGCTGGAAGTATTTTGATCGCAGAGTTTCAACCCACACTGAAACGTGCGATGGGAACATTATGGGAACACTGCAGGATTATGATGGCATTATCGGAACACTGTGGGAACTTGAACAATTCTGCACTTGAAAAATTTTTGTTACAGGATTATGATGATTGTCATGTAACTGAGATGGGACATTTTAAGCAGTGCAAATTAACTAATTACAATTATGGTTTTATGGCGGGATCATAATGGGAATGGTATGGACATTTTCGGGGAGTCAATCTTCACTATGGGAATGTTACGGTCACAGTCACATCACTTTTTTTTAAAGATTAATCTGGAAATAGGATTGTTTTGCCTACGTCTGCCTAACTTTAGTGCGGGACAGTCACAGCCATCATATTTTTTTTTCTCAAAGAACACTGTGGGAATATGATGTTTTTTTCCCCCAATATTTCTAACTTTAGCGTGGCAATGTAACGGTCACAGTACTTTTTTTCAAAGATTAATCTGGAAATTTAATGGTTTTGCCTAGTTTTTCCTAACTTCAGAGCGGGAAAGTAACAGTAACAATATATTTTCTTTTTTTTTTTTTGTTCAAAAGAACACCATGCGAATATGATGGATTTTGTACAATCATTCTAACTTTACTGTTGGAATGTGATGGTTACAGTATTTTTTGAGGAACACAATGGGAATATAATGGTTCTCTCCAACTCATCAAACTTTAGTTTGAGAATATAATGAATAATTAAAAATGTTGTTTGTTCTACGAACACAGTGGGAATATAACAGTTGTGTGAAAGACACAACACGCCGTTCAAAAATTGAAGCACAACACACTATCTAGTCAGATTTTCATTAGGAATCTTTACTGTTGGGAATGTTGCGATCCCCATATATTTCTTTTTTGAAGGGGTATTGAGGATGTGACACTGACATTGTTAAAGTGTTCTGGGTGTATGGTAATTATCATGTAATGTATGGTATTATTACAATTTAAAGCAAGTTCGAGATTAGGAGCACCATCTCTAGGGAATTATGCAGCTAACTTACAATGTAAACCTGATATTGTCATATTGAAGAGTGATCATTGAAAACATTGTGGCAATATACGGAACGTATGTTTAGTCACATACTCATTCAGCAAAATCTGACTTAATCCCAGTATTTTTTGCTTGGAAGAATCTCTTTAGAAGAAAGGTGCTATATCGTAGCTCTTGAAAACCCGTAAATAACAATGCTGCCACATTGCTGCCTGCACAGAAGTCATCTGACATGTGCAACAACAAAGTCCTAGCACAAAGGGTCCACAAGTTACCAAGTGAACAGTACAGTTCACATGTCACCCTGTGACCTTTGGCTCCACCTTGACTCCAGACGTCATAGATTGTGTCGGTATGATATTCCTACAAAGGTACATGGATATATGTAAAAGTTCAATGACCATCACAAAAAAAAAAAAAAAAATCCTTACCTGAAATGTATTCCCTCTGACCTTGAAAGAAAATCGGTCAAAGTTATTCATATAATGTAAAACTTCCTCATATGTTTGGCACATTTCGTGTCATTTACTTTATTCCTTCTCAAGAGATTGAATTCAATATGTTTTAAATACATTTCAGCCCATGACGTCCGTTATACTGCAGGTGGCATCACCAAATTTCGGCCCATATAAATAAATAAATAAATAAATAAATAAATAAATAAATAAATAAATAAATAAATATATATACACACACACACACACACATATATATATATATATATATATATATATATATATATATATATATATATATATATATATATATATATATATATATATTCTTTTTTTTCTTGATCGACATTTCTGCAAGTTTCGTGGTTATTCATGAAAAACTCTTTGAAAACAGCATCAACATTGCCATATCTTGATACATATATTACATAAGAGTATAGGTGGCTCAACCAATATCGAACTTTACCTAGATTTTCGTACATCCTGTAAGTCCTGAAAGTTATATTGGGCCAACTTAAAAACTGTGGATGGTATTGTGCTACAGAGCAGATGTCAGACGGGAGACATGAGCGGTCGCGCTGCAACCTTCAGTTAGTAGCTCAGCTAAAAATATAAATTTATTGCATCATCATCTTTTTCACAAACTGGGTAGTGGACCACATGAGGAACATCCATGTACTTAAATTGAAATATTGAACACAACTATTTTCGACAACCAGTTGTTAATGAAAAAGGTCTAGCAGCCAGGTGGCATCAAGTAAATTACATACGCTTTAATGACAAGTTTAGCTCTGCACCAACCTCGTAGACCCACTAAATGTTTCAGATGTTGACACTCACCAGCCAGGCCATAAAAAGTTAGATACTCTGGTCGCTGCTATGGAGATAACTCACAAGTCAGCCCAGTGTGAAAGTTCAAAAAATTCACAGAGCTAATGGACCTGAATTTTAGGCAACATGTACAGACCTAGTAACATGTGTTTTTTATTTGGACAAGACAGCCGGTTTTTTTTTGTTTTTATTTTTGTTTTCCATTAGGAATTGATCCTTCTAACTGACACCATAAAACTGAAACAAAAAACATCTCAATTATGTAAGCTTTCAGGAAATGTATTATTTTTTTTATTTTGTTGCTTTTATTTTAGTTATTCTTTTATGATTTATATATCATAATTTACTCTATGTATGGTTGTCTTTTGATTCTCACGTGCATATCATTTCAATGCATTATTTGTGTGTATTTCATTTTCTCTCTTGTGGGGCTTAAATAAATATTATTATCATTCTTTCAGGGCTAGGCAACTAGTCGAAAATTTTGTAAAAAAAAAAAAAAAAAAAAAAAAAACCTGCAACAAAGGAGTTGGAAAATGCGACAATACATTTTACGACAAAGTTTCCACTATGTATCCTATGAAATATATATGTATATATAAATACATATATATATATATATATATATATATATATATATATATATATATGTATATCTGTGTGTGTGTTTGTGTGTGTGTGTGTGTGTGTGTGTGTGTGTAATGTTGTCCCTTTTGACTCATTTTAATATATGCTGAACATTAGCCTCATAGAAAGATGTTTGATATGTGCCTTATTGTAATGTACATACATTTTGGAATCGTTGGGGTCAGATTTTGATAAATAGGGACAGTTTCTGATTTGGGCAATCCAGTTTTCCAAATTTGGTGTTTCACTTGGCAGGACATCCAAGGTGTGTGAAAGGCAATTTGTTTGGTATGTAAAAAAAAAAAACAAAAACAAAAACAAAAACAAAACAAAAAACAAAAAAAAAAAAAAAAAAACAAAACAAAACAAAAAAAAAAAAAAAAAAAAAACAACAACAACAAAAAAAAAAAAAACTTTGATGTATTTCCTGTCCTTCATGTTATCAGATGTTATGTGCTGCAGGTCTTGTTTTAATCGTATAGTGTAAACAAATATTATTTTTTCAAAGTTGCCTTTCTTTGGAGGGGGTGGATGTTCATAATATTGCAGGGCCTAGGGTCAATTTTTTTATGTATGGCAAATACTTGCTGACCTAAATTTAACTGATGATTACTATTGGATGTCTCAGACTTTGCATAAAGGCAACAGATTATATATACTAAGACACAAGTTACATGAAGCTGTTAAAGTGGTCACAGCAGTTTGATATTGTAGGGCTGTTTGCAATTTAGAAAACCTCATTCCAAGCGTGTAGATGACATAAAGAAAGTTTAAATGATAGATTGCAAATAAGTATAACTTTGTATTTGAAAAAATTAGTGTCAATGCAGTGCTGTGAAGCATGCTGATCATACAATGTGATCTTTAGGTAGTATGCCAATGTAGACACTTTCAACCTTTTTCCAACATCAATTCCGTTGTCCGCAATGGATTAGCAGAAGAAACTTTTAGCCTTCAAAGAAAATATACTGCTAATAGTTTATATGCGCATTATTGGAGCAAAATTATGTTTTGTTGTCTGTTGGGAAATATGTGTGTATAAAATGTAAACAGTGTGTCAAGGTAGGAATCTGTTAGTTTCTTTTTCTTTCTTCATTCACTATATATGAATGCCGTTCCATGAATATAAGTAGTGGCAATAACTCAAAATGTTTAAAACGTAATGCGTGTCACTACGTTTAAATCTTTCATAGTGTGTTTCACCTAAGGTTGTTCTAAATGGATAACATCAGTTGGTGTCAGAAATTCCTTAAGCTTGTTTAGGTGTTACTGCCTGATGATAGAGTTCACCATGAAAGGTAAACGTCTTTTGTGTTTTTTTAGCTTCACTGACTTGTACGTCAGCTGGCTTCTGTGATGGTTAGGCATCCATCATCCGTCCGTTCGCCGTCCCTCGTTCACAATTCCCATGTTTGTCTTCTCCGAAATCACTGGCCAGTTTCACTTCAAACTTGGTGGGTATGTACCTTGGGTCAGTGTACAAAGCTTCTCCAAATGGTCACAGTCCAGTGATTGTTTTAGATTTTTTTAGGAATTATAGTTGTTATTAATTTTTTGGCAAAATTGTAAAAAATCTTCTGAAACCTGGTTAGCCACTGGCTTCAAAATTGCATGGGACACTTCTGGGGACCCTAGAGCTGTCCAAAAAGTAGTGCTGCGATTTTTTTCCTTTTTTATGAACTTTGCTGTTTTTCCACAATTTTCGACTTCTTATCCAAGACCGTCACTCAGACTTTGCTAAAACTTGGCGTAAATGTTCCTTGTAGAGTGATACTGTTTGATTACTTTTAGTGGTTGGATAAGCGCAATTAAACTGCATTGAGATATTAATCAGCATGTGAGTGTGTGTACCTGGGCCATAAGTCTTATGCTGAAAATGAAGACTCCATGTGTCTTGCCAATAAAGGTTACTTGTACTGTGATAATGTATAATTCATATAAGTTTGCTCTATTTTGGATTAACAACACATACAATTCTTTTATGGTCCTGAACACATGTATCGTTTGGACACGTCAACATAAAGTTGTGAGTTTTTGCTTCTATTTATATTATACTGTTCCACATGCCCATACTATATCTCATTTAGGTTGCAAAGATAAAAATTCTCACAAAAGGCTGAAGCTCAAATTTGACAGGAGCAAAGTAACTTGTAGTTTAAGCTAAATTAGCTGTATATCATTATACAATCACGAGAAAACCAAGATTCATGCATTTATCGTCTTAATGTGAAAGCTCCATATACAGTGGGACAAGCTTGAGGTTGAACAAAAGGTCAAGGGATTCGGGAAAAATCCTGCAGCAGTCCAACAATTGATATACCCCACTGTGATTGCTCAAGATGATGGTAATACCATAAGATTGTTGTTTGGGAAATCAGTGATCAAGCTGCTTTGAGAATGTTGTATAGTTTGGAAATATCCCCATGGTATTCACAGGGTTTTTCTGTTATGTGTGTGTCCCTTGTGGTGCAAACACTATGTAAAATGCCTCAGGGAAAGAATGGTCAATTCATCATGGAAATCTTGTGGGTTGTATTTCCCATAGTGGTCCCTTCATATTGTGTGTATTGAGGGTGCTATAACAACATGGGGATGTGTTGAAAAAACAATGTTCAAGCAATTACGGGAATTTTATGGGGTTTCTCAAAATTCCCATAGCAGTCCCATAACTATATCAATATATTGTCTCTGCGCAGAGTGCTGGGAACACCACGGGAATGTGTTGGGGATGCAGTGGTCAGTCTCCTATAGTAATGTCATGGGTTTTGACAAGGTTTGTATGGCAAAAAGTTGTCGTGGAGGTGCCAACCTTAACTGATCTTATACATGCCACATCAAAAACTTGTTTAAGTTTCGGAGTGAGTGAAGTGTGAATTTGTGTGTATGTGTGTATGTGTGTTTCAGTTTATAGTTCATCCGTGTTTCCAGTTATATCAGTATACAAATCAATTTATTTGATTTGAGAACTGATCTCCAAAACTGAAAATCATCTATGAAATTTGTAGTGTCTGTTGTAACATTCAATATCTTTGACTGGAAATATAGATGATTGTAACGATACGCATCTTGACTTTCGTTAAAAAAAATACTCAGATTATTCTGGAGCACAGCAGCGCAGTGCCCATGTGAAACTCTACATATTGGCTGTTATCAGCCAACTAATCTCGACCTGACCCTATGTATACTATTTCGTGGAGCCAGCAACATGCATGCTTCCTGGTCAAATGTCTGCAGACGTAATTTATAAAGGCAATTTGACTCTGATGCATTCTGTACCACTAGTGATATACAAAAAATAAATAAATGTACCGACATTTTCTTTATTCTTCATGCGACTTTCTATGTTTCCATGCATGCATACACACGTTACAGCATTGTGGCTTAAAGGGCTAACCGGGGTGTAACTGAAACCGGTATTCGGGTAGTTCTCTTGGCTGACAGTTGAAAATTTGAAATAATCACTACCATCATCACCACCAAAACCACAGATATTTAAAGCCAGAGGGCGCTGCGACGAGCGTACAAACTCATACCTTTACATAGGATATATATACAAGATACAAGGTATGAAGGATCGGGACCCTTGGACTGACCTGCCCTTGATAATGTTGCCGAAAATTTAGATTCGCACACTTTCCACAAAAATCATCCTAAAATGTCTTCTCTCAATGTGCTGCACTTACTTTTAAATGGGAGTAAATGGAAATTTAATCAATGCATAATGTCCAAAATTTACTTCTGTGCATATATCTGTGAAAAACACGCCAGTGATCCAACTGCCCGGCCTATTCTGTTGTAAATTGCAACCTAATTGGCTATCTTATTTTGTGGCTCGTATGGTGCTGTTTTCTAGCTGCGCGATGTCGTGTTGTATGGTCGCGTGTGTCTATCGACGACAAAATTTCTCGCACTAGATCTTGTTTCATTGTTCAATATTGCTGTCAAAGTATCCGACCGATGACTATTGTAGCATTTACTTGTTGGTATGTAATCCTCCTTGGATGTTTGGTACAAGACAGCAATACCCTTAACCACATTGCTGGTCAATTGAATCCCGATTGGGTCCAACTCATAGCAGTATCTGAACCTTTATCCAGAGTGTTAATAAAATTGAGGACTTTCATCCAAAGTTTGATTTGGGCTCTGTCCTTTTGCAAATTGCAATCAATACATCTGAACATCATTTCTGTATTTTTGATGATAAAATGTTTCAACTAAAGTTTCAAGGAATGAATGTACTACTATCACTTTAATCCGAAAAAAAAAACGGACATGAAACCCGTAATTCGTATAAGATAAAAAAAAAAAATAAAATAAAATAAAGACAAAATAATAAATAAAAAAAAAATATAATAATTTCTTTTAGATGCCAAATTCCGACTGCTTATGAAGATGTCCATATTTTTTCGGGCGAAAATAACCGTAACTAAACGGTATTTATTTTATATCCCACATATGTCCAAGCCGGCCTTTTTTTTCGAGCTTCGACATTTAAAAAAGGTGGTTTAGATGACGGGTTAATATCGATGTAATTTATAAAAATCCCTTTGTTTGAAAACCATGAACAATGTATGTAAGAATTTTGGAAATGTGTTTTATATAACTAGACTGCCGTGCTGAACATGAAAGTATCATAAAGGTTTCCTCTTTATTTTCTTTGTCTTTTCTCTCTTTCTTTCTTTTCTTCCTTTCCTTCCTTCCTTCTTTCTTTCTTTCTTTCTTTCTTTCTTTCTTTCTTTCTCACTTCCCTTCTTTCTTTATTTGATCCTTGGTTTATATCTCTCTGTCCTTCTTTGCATCACCCTCAACGACATATTTTCTCAGTATATCAAGGATACAGGCGACCATGATAAGTGTATTAATCCGTTCAGAGCGGGTTTTTTTTTTTTTTTTTTGAAACGCTGTATCACTGTGCAGATGGGAAGAGAAAGTATGTCTACACGTAAAGCAAAAAAGTGCGGCTAACAGCATTTTGTTGGCAGACTATTCAGCAAGGAAAACAACAATGTTAGCCCAGATTGAGTTGGCGAAACATCTCGAATCACAAAGGTCCACTTTGCCACTTTTTCTGCAAAAGAAATTCAGTACTTTGGGGATAAAAGTATGCTGTTTGAGATTTCAAAGAATTGGTGTCTTTTACTTTCATCATCCAAGAGATTCCAGTGACTATGGATTGAAACCCTTGCTTTTGCAAATAAATAGCTTGAGACCTTCTTAAAATATTTCAAAATATGCCACTTCGTTGAGGAAAACAACCCATTCAGAGAGTATATACATCTCAAATTTGTATATGATATCTCTCGAGACAAAATGGTGCAAGTTTGTTCACAAGGCTGTCCACAAAGCCTACATTTTACTGCATTAAGGCCACAGACTACAGTTATAAATCTTTCTATTTTTCATATTAGCATTTTTCAGTCTAAAAAATCAGCATTTTGGTATTTTGAAATTCCGTGAACGGCATTTAACAGATAAAAATGTCAGAAAAATGTGGACGGATTTTTGTCATACAATTCCCAGCTCGTTAATTTGTGATAATTGAAATACGAAACAACACCTGGATGTCAGCTTTATACAGGTGTATGAACTGTGCTCTTGCCAGGGTCACATCATTGTCCTTCCCCACCATAAAGTTCCCACCTGGCCTGGAAGACAGTGCACCTATATGACCTCCAATGAAGCAACTCTGCGATGCAGCAAACTTGACTTAGCTAACTCTATTTAAACAGAAGCTACAGCATGCTGAAAACTCAGTATTTTCGCAATTACGGACTATCTCCGTTGGGATGCACAACCAGCCAATCACAACTGTAGTCTGTAACCTAATAGACTTATCAAAATTTTTAAAACTTGTTTAACTGAAGCCACAACTTGTTTTCTGCAAAGGATTTGCATTAACTTTACCAAACTTCAATATTAAAGAAAATATCAACTTTTTTGCAAGCAACCTTTAAATCTGAAAAATCAGTTTTTATGACAAAAAAATTAATTAATTAAAATTTTGAGGAAAATTATATAATTGCATCCAATCAATTCTTTTCTGTCCAATATGAATACAATACACAATGGGCTATGATGCAAACCCATAATCACTTGCCTGCATGTCCTGCCCTTACGATGAGAGCTCAAATTACAATGCCCCACCCCTTAATTTTAACCCCAAATTTGAATATATTGCTAAAATTTTATGAATTTCTAGGTGAAATTGGTGATATTTTTACTATTTATGGATTGATTCGTAACATTTGTCTACAAAAAATATGACATCTATCACTGATGAGGCATTAATGGTGGATGGGGGGGAGTATCAATTACACCAAGTGAGCATCTAATACCAGTCATTATGGCAGTATTTTCCTGATATAATCTGAATTATGGCAGACAATGGAACAGTTTCAGTTTTTTAACATTATTAGCCCATCAAAGTGCACAGTTTAGGCCCAGTAGGTCACAGATTAGAGTAACAGTATTCAGCAAATTATGTTTTTTGGTACTAAAATTATGGAATTTTAACGCGCCCTTTGTTTGAACATTAGGAGGGCAGTTGGGTGATCCAGCTTCCATAAACCAATAGTGCTGTGCCTTTTTTTCTGCAGTAGACTGTATAAGTTGTGGTTTATTGACATGGTTTCTGGAATATGTGCACATATTAGAAAGAAAATGACAAAATTTTGTACAGTTACTCCAATATCATAAATGCATATTTGTATTCACAAGTGCTCTGATTTTAAATTTGATAAGCATCCAGTTATCAATCCAATTATCAGGCGCAAGTGTTTTCAGGCAAGTGTTTAATGGAAGCTAACTTTTTTCCCTTGTTTCACTTTCTGAAACTCTTATAATTTTATGTTGTTGTATGTCGAAGTTCAAATGTTTTGCCACCTATGTACACTAGCTTGGTAAAAGTTATAAAATCTGCAGTTCATAAGTGCTGTCATCCATATTCATGGGTATAAATTGATTCATTTATGTGAAAATAATATGCTGATGGCCTCAACAGCTCAACAAAGTCAGCATGCCTGATTTTAAATGATTTACCCCAGTCAAATGACACACATATATGACAAGCTTTTGTCTACCAAAAAGAAATAATAAAAATAAAAGGGGATGGGGTGGGGTAGGGGGGGGGGAGAAACAAAAACAAAACCAAAAAACCAAAAATTTACATTTTACCTAAGATTTGTACAGCTCTACTGACAGACAATGCGCATTTTTTCTGGTATGCCGAAAATCACTTTGACATGATTTTGTATAAACAGCTCTGCATATGAATGGAGGCTGTAGGCCTACAATGACAATGCCACAGAATTAAAAGTTTGAAACAGAGGGTCACTAAGTTTCATATCAATGGGATTAGCATAATTTATTCATATCATATTAGCATTGTTAATTTCTCATACACACATGATTACCTGTGTGGTACCTGTGAGGTATCGCTAAATACAAAGGGCTATGGAAGCTATCTATCTACCAAGCAGTCAGCAAAGGAGGCATAGCCTGTGCACTTGTTAAATGTCTTGCAGCGAATCCTGTTATTATTTATGCAGTGTGGTTCCACTGATAGGTGCAACATGTCTATGCACAATGATTTGTGACATAAATGTGATACTTCATGAATTTTTAGAAAATTGAGACTGTTAAACTTGATATTCACAGCCGATCTATGGGTGTAAAACTTCTTTTCTCCTTTCATAAGCTGGCCTGAGGTACACAATACCATAGCCCAAACTATTTGCCTTGTGATCTACAGTCCCAGGATCATATCTTGCATGCTCCATCCATGTAAAAGTTGTTAGGATCACTCAAAATTGTCCAGGCAGATGTCAAAAAGTGCTGACTTCCCATTTTTAACTTGCTTGATGGACGATAATAGAATAACAACATGACCATGTGAGTCCCAATACATACAGAGTTAGCCCTAATAGGCCACAGACTACAGTTATAAATCCTTCTATTTTTCATATTAGCATTTTTCAGTCTAAAAAATCAGCATTTTGGTATTTTGAAATTCCGTGAACGGCATTTAACAGATAAAAATGTCAGAAAAATGTGGACGGATTTTTGTCATACAATTCCCAGCTCGTTAATTTGTGATAATTGAAATACGAAACAACACCTGGATGTCAGCTTTATACAGGTGTATGAACTGTGCTCTTGCCAGGGTCACATCATTGTCCTTCCCCACTATAAAGTTCCCACCTGGCCTGGAAGACAGTGCACCTATATGACCTCCAATGAAGCAACTCTGCGATGCAGCAAACCTGACTTAGCTAACTCTATTTAAACAGAAGCTACAGCATGCTGAAAACACAGTATTTTCGCAATTACGGACTATCTCCGTTGGGATGCGCAACCAGCCAATCACAACTGTAGTCTGTAACCTTAACGGCTTGCTACAAACATTGCCAGGTATTACAATTAAATATGAAGATGAAAAGGAAAGTACGACTTCGTACTACTCACATACGGTTTTCACATTCTCTATTTATGAACCCTACACAAAACAAATTGTCTCTGCTGAGCAGTGATAAATGTTCAATCACTTAAAATTTACTTCAGCTGTATTTAAGACAACTTTTCCATGCAAAGTTATAAGTAATTGATTTAAGAGAGAGCGTAGCATTGTTTACAATTGTTACCTAGCAAAAATGAGGGCTGAGACCAGGACTACTAAGAATTCCTGGTCTAAGTTAAGGGTCATGAGGATGCACATATATACATATTTTGGAAAATTGGCAAAAATACAGTTCGTGTACATGACAGATTTGCACAGAGTCGAAAATTGCCCACCCAAAATTTGACACACACACACACACACACACACACACACATATATATATATATATATATATATATATATATATATATATATATATATATATATATATATATATATATATATATATATATGCATACAAAAATTCAATTATCTCCAGCTTCGGCTTATAATACTGGTTGTCCGTGTGATATTCTTGTTGTGTGTATACATAAGGACTGATGAATATATTGGGCTCATAATACATATATTTAATTTTTGTCTCATCTCTGACAAAATACTGTTGGATTCACCACATGCCGAATATATTGATATGTCATTGAAAAAATCTTACCTTATGCAAGTGAAAATATGAAAAACAAATGTCTACTCAGATTCAATTGGCCAAAGCACAAAACAACCAAGGCCAACTTTGGGACAAGATTTTTACAAGTATGGCGATGGTCTTGTCGGTACAAAAAACTCAAAGCATATGGGCAACCGAAATGAAAATAATGAATGTACAGACAAAACAACAATAGTAAACGGCAATAATGAGCAAAACTATACTGAACCAAACAAATAACGCAACGTTTTCATTTGGGTTTATTTTCACATTGGAACTGTATTTAAAGTTCAGAAATATACGAACCGTTGTTTAATCAGTCTAAAATAATGCACCAAGTAGTGTGACCTCAAGGTCGAGTACCCTGACCTTGCCATGGGGTCATTGTCATGAATCAAGAGTGACTACAGCAGGCTATTTTACGCAAGTCTCTGACACCTGAAATTAAGGTTGCCAAGTCTTTGATTCTGGGACAGGAAAAGGCTTCATTGAAATCAGCCCAAGCGTAACTGTGTGCGAGAATATGATGCTTTCAAAGTTTGGTGGTTGTGCTGAATCAAGGACAACTGCAGGATTCAGTGTTACCCACATGAGTAA
>CAXHWN010001110.1:0-12284 GCA_964020975.1 Hermodice carunculata | reverse complement strand
AACAAACTCTGCACACACATGATGCACATAATGTTAAACAAGGGGATAGTATTTGTTGTTAGAGCGGCAGTGAATATATTACTGTATAATCCTTTAGAGAATGATTTTTTTCTTTAGGTTTTTATGTCGAAATAGGATAACTAGAGTTCTATTGATCTGTTATATAACAGCCACACATGTATGTAAGACCTCCATGTCCTCATCAAAAACTGAGTGGTATCTTGGTCTGAAGCAGAAAATTGAATGTCAGGAAAATAAATATTGAACTGACATAATGAATTATAATCATTCCCATATTGTTCATACGTTTGGAGCGAGGAAAATAGATTTTTCAGTTATGATCATTCAAATCTACTGCAAATGTATTATTTACTTGTTAATTTTGTTAACTAGACTTTCTTAACTCAATAGATCATAATAAATCATTAATGCTCTGGAAGTTAAAGCATAACGTTCTTAATTGATCTACTATAATACCAGTGACTCAAATTCCTTCATATACACAGATAAATTACCCCAATCTTGCACCTTCAACAATAAATGCCACATAGTTTAGCCAACAGATCTGATTTGGGCATAGCCTATCTACCTATATCCACCTAAGTCAACAGAAGACACCACTTGTTCAGCTGTGTGCCATGTACTCCATGCAGAAGTGGGCTCTTGATATTTAAGTACAATCTTTTCAATGTCTATATCATCAATGTAATCTTCATCAGGAAACACAATCACAGCATTCTTAGCTTTTGCCAACTAGCAATGAAGAATTCATTTGCCACAGTGTCTTCATCCGGATCCCATCAGATGCATACCCTCAAAATGTGACAAATAATTTGACTTTATATTTCAGCTGGATACAGTCACCTGTTTTCAAGTTTTTTTCCACAGGTCCCATATCTTATCATTTTCAAACAGTTTATTGTTCAATTTGTTTTCTTTTCCATCTTTCCAATGGCTTCATCCCGTAACCTTTTTTCACAGAAGTATCAGTGAAGATCAGGATTCTGATTTTCTTTTTCTTACTTATGGTCTTTTTTCTATGAGCTGCTTTCGGATGGGGTTGAATAGCTTTTGGAGAAAAATGCTGTGTTGGAGTTGATATTTCAGATTTTGCAAAAAATCCCCCTGTTTGCTTTTTTCACGCAAGGCTGTTTTCCTCCACACTATATTTATGTCTGGTGTATGTCTTTTTTTATCTCCCTGGATTTTGACATGGCTTGTTTGGTGGCTGGTGAGTTTAATCATGATTGAATCTTGATTACATGGAATTTGGTACACTCTCTCTTTAACATCAATTGAAAACTGTTTTTCGCTTCACTCATTATTGTTTTTTGGATGTTTTACGTGTGGAGTTGATACCACATGCATGGCTTGATAAGTGTTCAGAACCTGTATGTATTTGAACATGTTCATGTTTATTTGTTATACTTAGGGGAATTGGAAATTGGACTGAATTTGGATATCAATCTTGAGAGGAAATGGTCAATGATTATTTGCTGCAACCCTGCAGCATGATGGTCGTGTTGTTTGTTCATTTGTTGCCTCAGTTTGAGTGTCACTTTGTTTTACCCTTGATGCAACAAAGGAGCTAACCTTTGACCACGAAGGTATTGGTAGCATTGATCATTTCCTGCCTTGGTATGAATATCAGTTTGTTGTGTCTTAATACTTCTGGAAACCAACTTGAAATGTGACTGCTATCCTGACATATTTTGACAATTGTCATGCATTTTTGACTGCATTTAATGATTTGAGGCCTAATGTCACTTGCTTCTGCATGGTATTTAACATTTGAACCAATGTACTTACTATATTTGCAAATTCAAACACTTTTCTTTTTGAAATACTCTTAGTTTATCTCCTTTAAAACAACATCATGTTTTTAACTAGATGCCTAAAACACATCGAATTATATAATCATGTTGTTTGGATTCTTATTGATGGTCATTTTAGGCCTAGAGGGCTTTTCTGATGGACTGATGTTGGTGTTGGTGTCGCTTTGTGGACTTATATGGATGATGATCATTGTTGAGATGGTGGTTGCAAGTAGTACCTTTTTAAATACTGAATTTTATTCACATTTTCAACAAGTTAAGAACCTCCGCTTACAAATTCTCTGATGTGCTGCAAATTTTGGTCCCTTTTCATAAATTGTATGGTCCTGTTGTGCATGAATGATGCACCTGTTCAAGCCAATTTACTAAAATAGGCCTATAATTTCAAACGAAACTTTTTTGCATTCTGTCATGTTAAAACTAGATATGGCTTTTTCGACCCTATGGACCTTGCACTTACGTTTTGGTCTCTTTTGGGTAAATTCAAACTATAAATTTATGTGTTTCAGCTATACATACCAAGGAACATTGCCTTTGGTCGGAATTGACTTGGATTTGTTTCGTTAGGACTACAGTTTGGATATGGTAATGATACTGTCTAATTTGAAGCAACACAAGAGCTAACACTGAAACATAATGGTTGTGTTGCTCCTTCATTGCGTCAGTTTCGGTGACATTTTGTAGAACTCTTGGAGCAATACAGCCCCTAGTGGATGCAGTCAACTGCTCTTCAACTGTTTCACTTGAAGATGCACTGTTCCCATGGGTGTGTTGATCTTCATTGGCAATGTCAACCTGTTGCCCTCTGTCATTGCTTTCCTCTTTGTTAAAGGAGTGGGCTGATATGAAATGTAGAATTAGAAGAACTCATCATCTTTGAAGACATGTCTGTTAAACAGGTAAGTTCCACTGATTTGGAGCCTAAACAGGTAAGTTTCACTGATTTGGAGCCTAAATATAATATTTTTCTGGTCTGAATACATGTGGAAAGGCCTAACTCAGGAGTGTAGCTATGCCATTAAAAATTGAAATTGTCTGTTTATATATGCTGAAACTGGTGGCTTCTGGTTTGCTGATGGCAAGTTGAGGGTTGTCATAGATGCTGCAAACGAAGCTTGATGAAATTTGGGTTTTTAAAAGGTTAGGCCTATATGTTTTGAATACAACTGCAGTATGCAGTTAATGAAGAATATGCAATGGCTGGATTCGTTTAAAGGCACCAGTTGTCTTATATAGGCAACTGTGTGTCTCACGTCACGAGTGAAATTTGGTTCTTCAAATTGGTATTGGAAGCTGAAGGTTCATGTTGAGGTGATTCTTGACTTTCTGCTTTTTGCTTTAACTATGCTTTCATTGTTGAGTTGGAATTTATGAATGTGGGCAATGTTTTTATACCTTTTGAATAAAACTTCATTGGCTGTGTTGTGCTGCCTACTGTGTTCACCAACGTGGCAGGTTTATAAAGGGAAAAATATGTAGGCCTTCTATCTTCTTCTGCTGTTCTCTCAGCAGACTGAGAAATGAGGAGCACCAAAATGTGGCTGTTCTAATGTTTCTTTTTATCTTTGGCATAAGTGATGGATTTAGGGATTTTAGCCCCATACATTTATTAAAAATAAATCTTTTAGTGAGGAGAATTTCATAGGTTGAGAGGACCAGTTTGAAACAACCAGCAACCCTTGAGCTGCCTGCTCACTCAAGTCAGGAGTGCAATTTATTTCTTTACATTGGTATTGAAAGCTGAAACTTAATTTGTTGGTAATTCTGGAATCTCTGCCTTTTGCTATATTTAACTTTGCTGTCATTGTTGGGTTGGATTTTATTAATGAATAAAATGTTTATTATTATTTGATTAACATGTCATTGGGTATGATGTGCTGTGGGCTGTGTTCTCAACTGATAAATACAATGCAGGTACCATGTTGTTGTAATGTTGCAGTATCATGGCTGATCCAAAAACGATGTATCCCTACTTTCTTCTTTTGCTGTCTGCTAAGCAGATAAACTTGTAAGGAACATTAAAACTGGCAGGCCTTCTCTGTCTGTTTTTATTTTTGGCATTAGTTATAAATTTTGGGTTTTACATGGTTAGTCCTATATATATATAAAAAAAGTAAATTTCGTAGTTGATGAACAACATTTTACCGTTAAGGGGAAGTTTTCAAATTACCAGATGCCTCTGACATGTGACTGCCTGTCTCAAATAAGGAGTGAAAATTGTTTCATAAATTGGTAATGAAACCTGAAAGTTAGTGCTTTGGCAATTCTTGAATCTCTGCCCTTTGTTGTATTAAACTTTTCTATCGTTGTTGGGTTGGAATTTATGAATGTGGGTAATGTTTTGGTTCTATTTGTGTTAAACCTCATTGTCTATGCTCTGCCGCTGTCTTTGTCCTCTGAGTCATATATGTTTTGAAAAATAAAAGTTTATATTTGGGTAATTGTTGCATTTGATCGTTTTTCCTTTGCTGTATTTCACTTTATTGTCATTGTCAGGTTGGGATTTATGGATGTGGGTAAGAATTTTTGTCCTATTTGAATAAAACATCCTTGCCTGGATTGTGCTGTCGGCTGTCTTCTCCAACTGAAAGTTTTAATGGACTTAGAGGGTTAATGTAATGTTCCAGGTTTAAAAATGTCACAAAAAAGATGTTAGCTCACTCTCGTCTTTTGCGGACAGCTCAGCACACTGAGACATCAGGAACACTAAAATGTGACAGGCCTACCCTGTCTGTTTTTATATTTTCCACAAGTGCCTCAGGCTCTTCTGGCTAATATATATATATATATATATATATTTGAAAACAATAAAAAATTTTCTACTTTATGAAAAATATTTTATAGGTTAAGATCACTGGTTTTAAACCACAAGTTGCCTTTTATAGTGACTGTCTCTCTCAAGTCAGGGCTGAAATTTGTATTTTACATTAGTATTTAAATCTGTAAGTTTACGTTTGGGTTATTCTTGAATCTCTGCCTTTTCCTGTATTAAAATTGTTGTCTTTTTGGGGAGGGATTTCTGAATGTTGGTTATGTTGTTGGGACTATTAGGTTTAAGCTCTATTGGCTATGCTGAGGCTGCTGACTGTTTTTTCTGGCTCATGGATATACTGGAAGTAGAGTGTTGTTAAAACGTTCCAGGTTTATTAATGTCAGAAAGACGATGTGGACCTACTTTCTTCTTCAACTGCCGGCACATGGACTCAGTGTAATATTAGCGCTGGAAATCAGCCTGAAAGTGCACCGTGAGTCTGACCAGGGATGCAGCTCAAGCACATGCCCTCACAGACCAGACTCACAGAGCACAAAATAATTACTGCACACAGCCGTTTACACCACCAAAAAGTGGCAGGCCTACCATGTATTTTTTCCTTTGGTATAAGTAATAATAATGTTGGGTTTCAAACAGCTATTCCTATATATTAAAAACAACACAAAGTTGGAAGTAAAGGTAGAATGCTGCAAAGATTGGGGGACGTAATTAACGCTATCAGTGACCTTTCATAGGTGACTGCCTATCTTCAGTCAGGAGTGAAATTTTTGCTTTACGTCGCTACTGAAAGCTGAAAGTTAATCTTTGGGTAATTCTGGAATCACTGCGTTTTGCTGTATTTAACTGTGCTGCCATTGTTGGGTTGGAATTATGAATATGGGCAATGTTGTTTAATATTATTTCATTAAATCGTTGTGCTGTTGGTTGTGTTCTTAGCTATAGTTATAATGGCAGTAGAGCATCTTTGTTATGTTGCAGGTTCATAAATGTTACAAAAAAACAATGTCAGCTTAGCAGACTGACATGTCTTGGTGTGTATCAAGTCTGGAGGGAAATATGTTGTTGCAGTCCTTAAGTTACTTATGCATTCATAAAGCACCATTTCTACTTCTTTTTTGGATTACATCTGTTGCGGCTTGCCCACGTGATCTGTTTTCCTCATCCTACAGCATACCATTTTTACTTAACATTTTTACACTGAAAGCAAATGGGAACAATGTAAGAGGAGTTTTATTTCTGTCAGGACATATTATGAACCCTACATGGCAAGTATGTAGACACGGATAAGTTGTACATCAAAAAATTCCATTGGCATGCATTTGGACAATTTTAAGTATAATCAAGTGGGGTGCACTGGGACAGTCAAGGATGCATTAGTTCAGTGCTGCAGGGAAGGGGTAGATAAATGAAATCCTTGGGAAATTATAATAATGTGCGAGCATCGAGTCAGGGGAAGGGAAAGCGTAGTCTTTTTCACGAGTCACACAATTCTACCTTCCATTATTGCGAAAATGGGGATTCAATGGGACACAAATTAAATAAAATATATATGGGAACATCACGACAGCCACTGTCCTAATGTACCCCATGCATAATGTCCCAATGACCAAACGACCCTTATGTTCTTTTTACATCGAGGTCAATAACATGGATGAGAGTAAAAGATATGTTGGGCCATAAACAAGCATTACCTAATAACAGTCAATTTGCACAAACTCAATCTTATTTTTCATCACTGTCATCGTTGTTTGACTTTCTTTTATAAAAATGTCTTAATCTTGTCTTAAAAAAAGGTCAAGGTTATTAAAAATCGAACACAAGGGGTGTATCATGCAACGTTGATATATATTTCAGGTCAAGCAATATCATTGGGAATGGAAAAATAAACACAAAGATACTCATAAAGTATAGATACATGGATGAAAAACCAGACTGATGGGTAATCATGCACTATCTTGTGCCCTTACTGTCTCTGCGACCACCTGTGCTATCTCTGGTTGCACTAAGCCGATTAAGGATAAACTTGGACGCCATGAAAAAAAACCCCGTGATTTAATTACTTCACTATTCTGGAGATTTAGTTTATCGGAGTGTATAGGATAAAACTCTTAGGAGGACAACCATGCAGCAGTTTTTCAAAAATCTTTTGACTGAGAGGGGAGTAATGTCTGCGGTGAAGAGTGTAAGCAAAGATGGAACCCACCTGTTTTCTTCATAGTTTACAATTCTACGTAGTACATGACTATTCCTTCACATAGAAATTATACATCTGACTTGATAGCGTTTTGCACATACCCTACTGTTATTCATTCGATGTTGTGTTAATATTTGACATAGATATCCCTCCGTATTACTGTCGATTTTTCTATTTTCATGTGTTCTTCTCATCAGCTTCCTGCAAAGAGTAGACGCTGTGGGGAACGTGTCTTGCCAGCAGATGGTTTCGACTTCATGACTCCTTATATGCCAATTTAATGTAATGTACAGGAACTGCTGTGTCTGTGTATGAAAGGATGCGATGCCCACAACTTGACTGAAATAACTTGTCCGTTGATTCTCTTTTTTCTAATATTTTAAAGATCTTTACAACAAGTAACTATGATGATTATTTATTGACCATATTGTAGGTTTATAAAAACTGAACTTTCATATATTTTAACCGTGTTTATCAACATCATGAAAACAACATGGGAAAAGTTAAATGTACCTCATTTGGGTGAATCTGTAGGCCACATGCTTCTATCAACTGAACAACTGATATTTTATGATGGTAGTTATCATAATGCAAAAATGAAAAGACATCAAGCCCTGAAAGTAAGATATCTATTACAGGTTAGCCCATAAGGTATGTGCTCATTATATAGTGATGAAGGAGTAATTGTAGCATCTTAATAATAGGTCTCCTCTTGCATGCTGGTTGTTAAACACACCTTTAATTCGCACAGCTGATTAAAAACGTCCGTAAAAGGTAAGTAATGATGTGCTCATACATATATTTCATATTTGACGCCCTGTAATACGTCAAATTTTGCAAGCACTTTCAAACGTGAGAATATAATGCTTCATGTTGCATATTGGAAACTATCTTCTCCAACGCCATTTTCGGCAGTGCGCAGGAACCGATACCTACTCATTCCCATCGGCCATAGTTCAACATCAAAAGATTTTGCACAGAATCCTTCAGATAGGAGAATGTCACTAAGTGATTGTCAGAAGATAAACTTCAGCTTAGATTTATGCTTATCGGGTGATTAAGGTAGGAACATTAACCAGATTTGTCTTGAGTATTATATCCAAAAGGCCTCTCCATGCAACCAGGGTTCTTATGCCATTTGTGAGGGACGAGTGCCAAATTTTATGTTCCTCTGGTATTGTCATTTTAACCCATAATCATATATATATATATATATATATATATATATATATATATATATATATATATATATATATATCATATCATACTATTTTGTTTATATTGTATGTGTTCTATGTCAGATAAAACCCCTTATCAGTTCTTTATACCGTCAACAACATTTCAATTCCAACAATGAAAAACAGGAAAGGTGTATATATACTGAGAGACATATTTATGGGACTGCTTTCAGACAAGTAACAATGCTGAAGCGGTTCCATAATTATACCTTTCAGTGTATAAGCGACGATCTGCTTTCCTATTACTCCAGTAATCTATCAAAAGGATTTGTATAGAGAAGAGGAATGCCATTGCCACTGTCATTCTGCCTAATAACCAAATTTTGCTTTCCTGTTATTCCAGTTCTTTATGCGAATGTGGTAAAGTTATATAATGCCATTGTCAATTTCATTCTGACTAAAACCAGGACAAGGGTTATTCTGTGTAATTTTTGAGAATGTCTTTTGCAAGAATTGGCGATTTCTGCATTGAATTATGTTCATCACAACACCTTAAGAACTGATCATAATATATAATATAATTCCTGTAGGTATAATTTGCTGCACTGGATGGTATTGGTTCATTGAAAGGTTCACATGGCTTCGTGTGTCTGCAGAAGCGTTGGCCTTTGCATGAATGGCTTGTTTATTTAATTTAATCAAGAGATAATGTTCATATTCTGTTTGGCATGAGTGAAAAGTTGTGGCTGTGTGATCTTGTTGAGAAATTGGTATCCCTATAGACCTTGTCTTTTGGATATTTTTCCTTCAGTATCGTTTCTGATGTCACTATGTATGTTCTCTTCAATGTATATATTTGCATTATGATACAACTTATGGTGACACTAGCCTTACATTGTAGAAGCAAAGATAGAGTGAAATTTCACAGCTTTCAAGTGGGCAAAGTGTTGAACACTTACACACAGGTAGTGACTTCAAAACGGATCTTGGAAATTTCATAAGTCCTGACATGCTAATTTGAACAGGAATTGTTAAAGTTAGAAAGTCTTATAGTTGTAGCACATCAGAACATCTATTCAGGCGATTACACTGATGAAAGTAAGAAATCTCACGTGGAGTCAAGGAACATGGATGAATTTAACCATGTTTCATTATAAATATAATATCAGTATCAAATTTAGTTGTCCTGTGTTCACGTGGAGACCTTATTTTGGTGTTTAAATTCGAATTTTGACATGTTACGCAATTCTAATGTAAATATAGTAGTCGGATTTGAAATTCTTAATTGTCCTGTCATTGTTAAGATGATGTCTGTGAACTATGGTCAGGTTACCTTTTATAACTGTACCTTAACATTAAGGGCTAAATTTGTTTTAGGCCTACTTTAAATGAGTGTGAGTGTTCTGCAAAGTGGGGGGATTGAGATCCCGTAAAACTGGTTTAACCCACTGCCAATATGTTGGTAACCTATTCCAAGTCAGGTAGAAGATACTCTCATTGGTTTAAATTTCATTACTGTTGGTCATGGATCCTTCTGACGATGAACACTAGCATGTCTTACTATTTTGTAAATGATACTGGATCTGCCAAGGTTAAACTGGTATTCGGTTTGGTCTCATCACTATCATTGAAAACTGTTGTCCGCTTCTATTTTCATGGAACTTTTATCTATTTAGTAACAATTTGAACATTCAGGCATTTTTTGCACATATTGCAGTGCAGTAAGTGTTCCAAGTGTACTGAGACTGATTTTGCTTTTTATAATTGTCTGATGAATATAGTTTGTTATTGTTAAGGTCATGTCATGTTGGCTCAAAGTGATTAATGTACTCTCTGTCTCTGTCTGTCTGTCTGTCTGTCTGTCTCTCTCTCTCCCGTATAAATAATTGGCATCTAAATCAGTTGACTGACAAGTTGAACGTCTGATAATAAACAAAAAAATTTTAAACTATTATAGGAAAACAGTTATACTTACCTTAAGGAATTTCAACATGATTTCTCTCTCTCTCTCTCTCTCTCTCTCTCTCTCTCTTTCTCTCTTTCTTTCTTTCTCTCTTTTCATAAAACCGAATTCTTTCTATGATAAAGGTAGTAGAATTTTGCAATAATTAGGACTATTTTACATTTTGACCTTTTGAACTTAATAGAGCCATGTGTTAGATGTACTTAATGCTTGGCTGACTTGCAGATGACTTACAATGGCATACTACATTTTTTGAATTCTAAATCATTACCTTAATAATGGACTTATTAGATAACTTGTGGGATTCAATGCTATCTTGAACATTTAAATTTCCTTTCAAAAATACTTATGGAAACCATACTTGAAATGTGACTGCTATCCTTACATATTTTGGCTATTGTAATGCAATTTTTGACTACATTTTTATGGTTTGAGGCCTAATGTCACTTGCTTTTGGCTGATGTTTAACATTTGAACCAATGTACTTAATATATTTGCACATTCAAACATTTTTCTTTTTGAAATAATCTTAGTTTATCTCCTTTAAAACAACATCATGTCTTTAACTACATGCCTAAAACACATCGAATTATATAATCATGTTATTGGATTCTTTTTGATGGTCATTTTAGGCCCAGGGTGCTTTCCGATGGATTGATGTTGGTGTTAGTGTCACTTTGTGGACTTATATGGATGATGATCATTGTTGAGATGGTGGTTGCAAGTAGTACCTTTTTAAATACTAAATTTTGTTGACATTTTCAACAAATTAGGAACATGCGCTTACAAATTCTCTGATGTGCTGCAAATTTTGGTCCCTTTTCATAAATTGTATGGTCCTGTATGCGCATAAATGATGCACCTGTTCAAGCCAATTTACAAAAAAAGGCTAATAATTTAAAAACAAAACTTTTTGCATTATGTCATGTTAAAACTAGATATGGCTTTTTCGACCCTATCGACCTTTGCACATATGTTTTGGTCTCTTTTGGAAAATGGGAACTATAAATTTTTGTGTTTCAGCTATACATGCCAAGGAACATTGTCTTTGGTCGGAATTGACTTGGATTCGTTTCATTAGGACTACGGTTTGAATATGGTAATGACACTGTCTCATTTAACAATCATTTTGTTCTCGAACTTTATTTACTTCCTAAGGTTGTCCGATACAACTATGCACCCAATGGCGACAATCCATTAGATCAAGAGATTTTTTTTCTGTGGAATAATCTATAAATATAATTTATGTGTAGAAGCATATGAATCCATCTGATGCTCCAAGTGGCATAAGCTTCATGTGAGATGATAAATGAGTATATAGCTGTGTAGATTTTAAGGTGTATGAGTTTTATGTATGATTGGAAATTGTTCAGTGCAATGACTCAATCGTGCTGGTTTATCCTACGACTTACGGTACCATATATATATATATATATATATATATATATATATATATATATATATATATATATATATATATATATATATATATACATATATATACATATATATACATATATATATATATATATATACATATATGTATGTATGTATGTATAAATATTTCACCAAGGGGGTGCACAATCGTGATTCAATACATATAGTTTTGCCTGGATGGAATATCTATGTCAATGAATATTGTGAATAGTCTCTATTTCTAACACCATATTTAAAAGGACAACCCATTTCAGCATGCGCTTATAGCACACATTTGTCTGCACACGAGAGTCCAGTATCATTATACTGTTTGTTTGTGAATAGTAACATGGGAATAATCTGATTCAACTGAATGACCATCTTGTCTAATAGTTGACAAAAACATTTCCAATATTCATAAATTCCAAGTCAACAATGAGAGCAAACTCAAATACAGCAAAAGGCAGAAGAAGACTGATATTTTTGGGGGACGGACTAAGAATCAGCAGCAAGACATTTTGTACCTTAGCAGTTTTGTGTATATTGCATAGGTATGATTGCAGACCTTTAAAAAACGGTAATTCATACAACAATGATTTCTACAATAGCAATGCAATGTCAGTCTTAATAAATGATATTCGCAATGAAATAAGTTTGTAGATGTTGTGAGCAAGATGAATGCCACAAGAAACGTGGGCGCACTGAATACATTGCTGAAGTCATATAATTTCTCAAAAGTGGCAACTTTAATGGGGATACTGTCAATATATTAATCATCTAAAGCATCAGTCTAAATACTGAATTTGTTCTTATCCTGATATGTAGTTGCAGAAAAAAACAGTATAGCTTTTCAATACATGGTCTGTGTCATTTCATCATCATTTTTAATCCTTAAAATCAAATGAAATTTGAGTTTATGAGAACA
>CAXHWN010001109.1:0-18000 GCA_964020975.1 Hermodice carunculata | reverse complement strand
TGGGACTGATAGTCACACACAATGTGTAACAGAGAAGAATGCTACTTACTTGAACAGACTCAATAAATATGTTCACCACATTGACTCTGAACTTTCAATGATATCCAGTAGATCTCACACGGCCAGCAGCTGATGGCATTTTACATGACACATGTGGAGCTGGTGAACCTGGAATTATTAATTGCAATGATAAGTGAAATAAACAAAGTGCTGCTTTCAAATAAATGTTACCTGATGATGGTGGGTATTAGGGAAATAATAGTTCTACAAAAAGCTTTATATACTGATGTTTAACAAGAAGCATTGGTGTGGCTGTCAAGGCAACTACCTACCATACTGCCTTTTTTTGTAAGTGTGTTGGTTTCATTTCAAATACTGACATTTGAGTACAATTATTGGTCCAAGGAAAGACGAAGATAGCCAAGCTGTAGAAAGAAAGTCTTCGGCAGCCAGTGCAGATAATGGGGTTACTCCAGAAATGGACGCAGAGGATGAAATTACACAATCGAGGCAATAGTAGCAAGTTGCACAGTCAGCTGATCCTGAGGCTTAAGAAAAGGTAGACCAGTCTGATAAAATGGCTGCAGAGTTCTAGAGAAAAATGGAAGAGACTATGTTTACCGCAGTAGATGCACAGATGAAGGCTATGGAGACCAGACTAGTGTCAAGAAACCAATGCACTACCAGTGGGGAATCACAAACATAAAAGGCCGCATTCAGTTCAGATCTTAGATTCCAACCTTTTGAACCAGCATTTACATCTGCCATGCCTCGGCACAATAGACCAAGAGATCCCAGTTCTGGAGGTTATAGATAGATGCAGTGCACCATCATCTCAGGAAATGCCTCCACATACTCCAAATGTGGATTTTTTCACAGGATCTCACAAGCTTTCACTGAGGAGCGATACCCAGTCTTCAAGAAACATCACTGCCTACTCCAAACGTGGATTTCTTCACTGCACCTCCAAGATCTTCAGTAAAAGGGGATGGTACCAGGCAACTATATGCTATTCCTCTGCCAAGTCGAACTTTTTATGATGATAAGACTTCATGCGATGGATTTATAAAACATCTTCAGTCATTAACAGAGGCATGCAATCGGTGCACACGAAAAAAGAGTGTTTTGCTTGACAAGTAGTTTAAGACCAGATTCCAACTTCTACTTGAGGGTTATGTTTTCAGCCAGCTGACCAGTGAAACAATGCCGTCTTATGACATGTTTCGAAAACAGATTTCAAGATAAGCACACCACTAGTTCCCATTTGGCAATGCTGGACAGCAGGAGGTTGGGGTCACAGGAACCACTATCTGAACATATAGCATACATCAAGCAGCTGGCGCTTAAGGTGACGGAGCCGCGCACAACAATCCAGCGACTTTGATGTTGCATAGATGAACAATGTTTCACATTTCACCCACAAAACCGTACATTTTATTTATTGTACAGATGCATAGATTTGCTAAAAACAAGTTTTATATCGGTACGATTCTTTTTTTTTTTATGATTTTATAATCCAGTTTACTAGAGGGTATCATATTGCACATTTTGTTTGCATTTCTTAAAAAATAATCGATAGAAATGTGTTTTACATGTGTAAAATAAAAGTATAGACCAATATGCAGGAACCGTATCTTTTGTTTACAAATAAAATACATAATTACAAAATAATCGAATGCTATGATAATCATTTCAAACATCAACAATTAATTCATTTTATGAGCGACAAATGTCTCAGAAGGAAACATCTGACGGAAAAACATAAAAAACGTTCCTAGGTAATATATTTATCTTTCAAAAGACCATTATTTAAAGCAGATCGACCAATTAGCTTTTAATCAACACTGTTTACAAAATTGATTGATAAACAAAAAATTCATTCTGAGAAATTGGCGTTGAAAGATTTCAGGCCCTTTTCGCGTACATTGTTGGCCGTAATGAATGGTGCTCTCCAAGCGTGGTCAGTTTTGGTTAAAATTTTTCGAAGGCCTGTCAATGGACAAATAAGATGTATAGATTCCAACATACAATAAAATTTATTGGCCTAAAAAGCAGCTATTTACTCGAATGATTTCAAGGGCAGCCATAAACTCGAGCCTGTCACTATGCTTTCACACGCGACGGCGACAGCTTTCAAAGAGGACTCAAAAGCGGATCAGTCACGTGACCCGAAGGTGCTATCACCTTGACACCAGCAACGTTGATAGCAAATGGCGTTGTTTGAACAAGATTGTGATTGCATTATGACAGCTAACTTCAGTAAATAGAGTGCTTGACGGACAGGAGTTGCGGACTCATTTCTGCACATCTTGGATAAAAGAGCAACATTTCTTTGTCAATGACTGCTTGTCAATGACTGCTTGTGATCATACCGGCGGAAAAAAAGACCATGATCGGGGAATAAAACAGAAAATGAAGCAAGTGGCGAGCAATGTGCATGGAAAAAAAAAAAAAAAGCTGACGACCAAGCATACAGTACATGGGGGGAGAGGGCGCTAGAATTTGATTTTTCTTTTTATTCTTATAAAATTTACAATTGCCATTCTAAACAAGTTGGACCTTGAGTTGGATGCCATTCTCTCCATCCCTCTCAAATCTTTCTTGAAAATGACAAGTTAGCTGCTGCTTAGCTCGATGCTGATGGCAATTTGTCTTGCTTTGTTTCTTTGCTTTGGGCATTTTGTATTTTGTGAAAATAAGTTGTAAGATTGCTGGACAGAGACAGAGAGACAGACAGAGAGACAGACAGACAGACAGACAGACAGAGCGTACTTGGTCTCCATATACATGTGTATGGCAGTTCCAGCCCTGTTCTATTTGTTCAAAGATATGTATATTGCCATTTTTTTTTCATGTTATTCCACGTACAGTCAGACGTGTTTGCTACTTTCTATGTAAACAAGGAGAGGAATTTAAATTCGCCTCCAACTATTTTTTAAATCCTCTTTTTATCCCCCGCCCCCTTTAGAGAAGTAAACCATATCAAAAACAGACGGACAGAAAGAGAGATGTCGTTTTGTATGCACGTCCCATGCTGCATACACTATGCCAGATGGGCGGTCTTCATAGATCATGACCATGACGAGGTGACAACTGAGACAAGAGTCCTGTTAATGATAGACAAACATCAATCCCAGCATATACTAGAAATTTAAAAATTGAAAAAAAAAAAACACAGAACGCCTTATATATGTGGAGAATCCATAGGTTTCAACGTTGTATCAGTGATAATACTGTGCATTGTCACACATGAATAACCAACTCTATTCGTTTCCCAGATCAGACATAGAGGCTAATAGTACACCATGACCGAGGTGATGATGTTGCTGTTTGGACACATGGGTAATTGTTTCTTGCCAGCCGAGACGAACTGTGTTTGCTTACATAATTGATCTGACAGTGCGACACGCACTTCAATCGCCATTTAACAATAACGCAAAGTAAGTCAGTTTTGCAGGCAAGAAAGTTTCCAATTCCCTCAAAACGGAATTGGAAAAGGGATGGGGCAATTAGGGCAGAGTTCAGTCTTCGAGGCTTGGGCTTGGGTGCGGGTATGTAAGGTTGTCAGGAGTGTTAATTATATGCCAAGCCTATTTCACTGGTTCTTCTGCAAATTTTGGCTTTTCTCGTGGTAAAGGGGACCATGGACACTGTTATGCTTTTCCCGGGTTTTGCCATTCATATAATAGGGCTTAATATATAATTTTATTCTGTGGAGATATGTAACCAGTGTCGCTTTACAAATGAAGATCTGCAATAAACTGATCGCGACCGAAGAACCGCAGCCTCATGGCTGGGGTGCAGCGGTAACGCCACAGATCGCTCTCACACACACATTATAAGCATGGAACGTGCATACAAAATGACAACTCTACATTATATGCACACATGACGGATCGACCAAACAAAAAGCAGTGTGCAGAGCCAGTTTGCAGACAGACTACGAAAAAGCAAAGACATGCGTCACAGCTCTATGGTAGAATTTTATAGTTACCTGTTGAAACAAAACGTGATCTCGCAATTTTTTTTATGATGTATTGTACTTTTTTCTGACAAAATTCTGGTCAGCACACATGGTGAAAGCTGCAGTTTGGCATTTGCATGTGGGTGGGTTTCCGTGTAGACCTCCATGTGCATTCTTTGGAGTGACATATCTTTTAATATTGTGGTCTCCTGCTAGGGTTTCAACCCCAAAAATTCCGATAAAGCGAAATCAGATAAAAATAATCAGCTGTTAAGTTAAATACTTTATCAGTAGAATATAAAAAGCGATGTCCAATATGAACGCAAGTTTGATCATGCACAGCCACCTCAATTATGTTAATTTCGTTCCTTAAAGTCCTTAAACATATACAAATCATAAATGCTAAACAAACTTCGTTGATATGATACCAATAATTGATATAATATTTTATGATAGATACATATAAGAGCTTGCACTTTAATCACATGGAGAAATGTAGCTCAAAACATGCTTGGTGGACTTTATCGCGTAGACAAGAAAAAATATGCCACGAAGAGCTCAATTATGTATTACAATGAAAACTATTAAATACCAGTCTTTTTAAGTGATCAACAACTGAACCGGAGTTCTGGGACTTATGCCAGTGAAAATCGTGGACACGTTTCGGTGCATCATGCACACCTTGTTCCAGCAATAAATTGTGAATGCATTTTTTTTTTCATATGACATGACATGTTGGGGGTAATATTATGACTTTTATGTCAAAACACTGTATTAAAGACCCTTTTTTTTTTTTTCAGCGAACGATTATTTGACCACATGAACACTATCTATGAAGGACTTGTCCTCTTGGTCCTTAATTTTGTCGCCAGGATTTCCATGAATCAGCATCAATTTCCTCAGACATGACTGGCTTTAAGTTTATATGTTTGTTTACTTATATGCTTGTTGGCTTGTGTACAGAGTTTAGTTTAAGGATCAAAGTCTAATATTTCCCGTTACTATTATCATTAATGCAACATGTATTAAAATTTGATTTCGAATACCAGTTTTAGTTGTTCGCTCGATCTTGGTATCATGGCCGTCCGCTAAGCAGTTCTGGTTAGTACTAGCGAGATATAGTAACAATAATGATAATAATAATAATAATAATAATAATAATAATAATAATAATAATAATAATAATAATAATAATAATAATAATAATAATAATAATAATAATAATAATAATAATAATAATAATAATGACAACAACAACAACAATAATAATAATAATAATAATAATAATAATAATAATAATAATAATAATAATAATAATAATAATAATAATAATAATAATAATAATAATAATAACAACAACAATGTATTTGGAAAACTACCCCGTTACAATAGGGGCACCAATCAAGCGGGGTTATTTCATGTTGCGTCCATACATGTCCTTTGAATTCACTTGTAAGATACAAGTATAAACCATGAAAGTTAAAGTGTTCAGTAGATTAATTCCCGTTATCTAACATGAATGATGTACATACATGCATGATATAATAATATAAACCTCATCTAGAAAAAAAAACATGCACGTGAAATTCTGAAAAATCCCAAATTACTTCCCTTATCAAGTTGTGACATTTTCGATCAAAGAAAGAAAACAGTAAAACAAGAAAACGAGAAAACGTTTTTCGTCTTCGTGTTTTTTACTTTAGTGTTTTTGCATTCGTGTTTTCTTGTTTTCAACCAAGGCAAGAAAACAGAAAGACCAGAAAACGGAAAAACGCTAATACGAAAACACGAAAGTGCGAGTGCGAAAACACGACATAATTTCTGTCGTATTTTCGCGGTTGTGTTTTCGCATTTTCAACTTCGTGTTTTTTATTTTAGTGTTTTCGCATTCTTGTTTTCTTGTTTTCGCTGTTCTGTTTTCTTATTTTCTTGTTTTCGCTTTCGCATTTTTATGGAGAGAGAAAAATGTTTTAGTTGGCACTTTTGTGCCACCATACTGCCAGTGACATTAAATGTCTCGAGGAAGTAACATGAAGACTTGCTTTCGAGGCAGCTAATTATGCGAACATATCGCCATTTTATGTACATCATAAAAATATAAATATGACAATTTGCAGTATTCATATAAATGTTCATATGTTTTTTACTCTTAAGAACATGGATGAGATCAATATTACGAAAACGTTTTTGCCATCATTAGGGTAGTTTTTAATTTATTTTTAATTTATTTATTTATTTATTTATTTATTTATTTATTTATTTATTTATTTATATATTTATTTATTTTACTTGACTGTATTGTAAAACTATGAACAAGTTCCACATTGAACAATATTTTAATTGTACACATTGGCTCCGACAAAACATAACTGGCTCCGGAATATGTAATATTATTATATTAAGCGACATTTATTTTCGCCTCTGGCAGCACACGTGTATGATCGTGTGTGTGTGTGTGTGTGGCCATTTATTTAATCTGTAAATCTCATAACGATCATAAATAGAACTGAAAGTTACTCCATGTATTTTTATAATAAATGCTATTTTCGATTACTGTGTTTGAATTCACAATCTCTGAATCATGTTACTCTGTTTTTCTCGTGATATTCTGACGTCTAAATAACAAACATATCTATTTTGAATCTATATATCATACACATGTATTCAATTTCACTACCGTACTGATTTGCTTGCCATGGTATTATGACTTATTGTTGCTAATATCCGAATCCTGTTACTTTTCCATAAAACAAATGTCATGGAGGAATAAATCATTACAATTATGCAAGGCGAGTTTTTGTGTGGTCTATATGGACTTTGATTTTGTGGGTATTATAAACCTATATTGGGCCAGGAGCGATAGTTTGGGCGGTTTTTGTAGGGCTTTTTTTGTTGTTGTTGTTTTTTTTTTTTTTTTGTTGTTGTTGGGTTTTTTGGGGGGTTGGGTTTTTTGTTGTTGTTGTTGTTGTTGTTTTTTTGTTTTTTGTTTTTTTTTTGTTTTTTGGTTTTTTTGTTGTTGTTTTTTTTTATCAGCGCAACGAAAACTCGTTATAATGACACCATCTGTTCCTTACGAAATGTCTCGGACAACTGAATATGTCAGATAAATGAATCAAATGACAAAGAAAATTAACCTTTTTGCATGAAAATTCGTGTCATTATATTGAATATGTCGGATATCTGAGTGTCGTTACAATGAGGTTTCACTGTGTGTATCTGTTTTTATTGTATGTATATATTACTTTTTTTAGAATAATTATAAACACATTAAAAAGTACCATGGCGCGGAGGGCATATGAGTTCAAACTTTGGGAACGGCTCGTTTTAGGTTGGACACACGGGACATGATGATCTTATACGGCATGGTCATATACTACCATTTTTGAGTTTGCACGCTTATGTGTCTGACCAAACAAGAGTCATCTGCATGATCATGTTGCAGCTGGCAGATATGAAATCAACAAAGTGACACGACAACTGGCTGATGGCCTCCGTAATGAAACATGATATACGTCGTCCAGGGAGTGCTGTGGTCGCCGTCGTTTGATTGGTGTCGTGCCTCCAGCTATCATTCTTCGGCATTGCATTGATTGTCCCAGAAAGAGAATACAGCTACTGAACAGTATATCATTAGGGGAGTGCGGGTCAATCCTTGCTACATGTTACATGGAAATTATGTGCCAGTGGTATATATCTCCAAGTTTCTGGTTCAAGACGGACACTGACAGCACTTCGCGTACAAGATACAATATGATACAAAGTCTATAGGTATCAGATATATGACAAATATACATTTTGGATATGCGCATCATACGCCAGCACATGGCGATCTACCAGCTGTGTGCCGCAGGTGTATTTATAGTATATGTTGGGTGCATATGTGACGTCAAGTTCACCTTGAATGAGAGCTGTGAAATATTGTTCAGAAGCAGCAACCACTGCGTGGAGAAGCCATGGCACAGACGGGTTACTGCGTAAAGAAAGTAGATATATCCAACATTTACACTGAGTGGACATTATGGACGAATCGCCCACAGACACCACGACGGAGAAAAATCGGCAACCCACGTGTGCTAAGTTATCTGTGTCCTTGTTTCTGGGCGTACTAGCTGGTTGTGTGTTCCTCTACCTGGGTAAAGGTTATATACACTCATGTTTGTTGTGGATGGAAGGGGCCAACCCCGGGATAACTGTCACACTGTTTGCAATTTCTTTCCTGGTGGTCGCCTTCCCCCTGACCTGGGGGTATATACTTCTCAACGTAGCTGCAGGCTACCTGTACGGGGTGCTACTGGGGGTTCTCTGTGTGGCTACGTGTGCCTGCTGCGGCATCTTTGTGGCCCATGTCATTCTGAGGAGATACCTCCTTCACGCTTGCTGTATGTCCAGGATAGTAACAGACAGCTTTCAGGCACTCCTCCAAGTTGTGGAAGGTGACAACGGCTTCAAAGTAGTGTTTTTGTCCCGCCTTACGGCAGTGCCATTCGGCTTGCAGAATGGCATATTTGCAGTAAGTATTGTGTTATAATTGTACCCAAGGAGTCAAGATATCCATCTAGACTACTTGTTGTAGCCCTTGGTTTTATCTTCACCTGTTTGATTGGGTGGGTCTATCAAGTTTGCATGCAGCTTTCATAAATCCATGTGTTGTAATCTTATCAATTTACCTTCCATTTACAAACGTAAATGTTTAACATACGTCAACCAAGATAAAATTGAAGTTCTAGCATATGAAAGTAAAAGTTGTCCTCAGTCAGAACATCAAATGCGTCTCGTGCAATAGCCTTTCTTTGTTTAAATTGCAGGAAACAACTATCGACAAGTACTTAAAACTGGATCTCTCATTTCTCATTTTCCCAATCGCGAAACACTATGACTTTCTCTCCGAAATGATTCATCGTTGGTATAACCCAATATATCAAAGTAATTTTCAGTAAAGGTTACCTTTCCTGGTTATTTTCAACTACATTACAAGTAATGTAACATTTGTTTATCATATATGTTAGCTAGAAGCTGCACTTTTATTTGGGACAAAATCTCTTTGTCTTTCATAGCACTCACACTTGCCTGCTTAACTGACCCTCAGGCCATATTTTGTTTGCCTGGCTGGTGGTCTGTGGTCCCAGTTCAACAGCCCAGGGCTCTAGGTGAGGGGGTAAAGGGAATTTCGGTACCGGCATACTGGGGTATTTTATTTTCCAATCCAGCGCACCGGAAGCCCTATTAGTTTCTGTGCTTGGTTTTGGACAAAATTGTGGAACGTTTTTCATTTCTGTACGCTGCACTGGGCCAAAATCATTTCCCCTACAAGCGTCCTGGACCCCCCTGCCCCTCCCCCAACCAAATTAGGCTCACCCATATATTTCATCAAAGTACATAATCTCACGTATATGGGCTATTGAAGCTCTTGTAAACTTTCGCTGGAGGGCAAAACATATGACCCAGACTGCGATCAAAATCAAGAGCCAAATCTCATTCTGATTTCCACAACTGGGTCGAGATTACAAAAACGCACATATCAAACACTGAAATTTCAACTACATGGCAATACGTATTTTTGACGTGGAATGGTCCATGGTATAAGGAACAGACATATATCAGTCGTAACACTACATAACATGTACCATCACACATAGCACATGATGTTACCCAACTCAGTTCTGAAAACGGTTGTGAAGCTCCCAGTTAGTGGTTATAGTCGTCTTTATAAGTCATGCTATAACTTCCCTTACAAAAACTGCAGTGTGACTTGCTATGCAATAAAAAAACGACTAATGTGAGATGAGACATGTGCGTACCTGAACAAAAGGTTTTTGTAATGTATAATTTCATTTTGTAATCTCATATGAGGTAATATACAGACAATTCAGAGTGTGGCATAAGAGAAGCTGAAAGTCGATTATGAACATACATTGGTGATTGGACGAAAGAAACTAGGAATTATTATTATTATCATCATCATCATCATCATCATCATCATCATCATCATCATCATCATCATCATCATTATTATTATTATTATTATTATCATCATTATCATTCTTGTTATCATCATCATTATCATCATTTTTATTATCATTTACTGATGCTACAATATATTGCCCCATAATCACACCGTAGGGATGGGCTAGAAGTTGTACAGACAGTGATCAGCCAGTATCTGGAGAAGTTTTGGAAAAATACTGCAACTCGAAATAGAAGATATTCCTGCAGTCCTCTAGCTTTAGCAAAGACTACTTTCGTAAACCATCGCTATATCTTCTTCCTTAGTTTGAACTTCCCGTTCATTTGACATTTTGAAAGCTCCATTGTTACAGACATTGCAAGGGCGCCAGAGAATAGCATATCCAACAACACAATGGATGATTAATTTATTATCCTGATAATTGCGTCGTAATGATTGATCTGTAAAGGTAACCTTGTATATGACGCATAGTAGGAGGTAACCTTGTGTCACAGGAAGAATAGATACTAACATTTCACACAATTACCTCGATCCCCATTAGTATATACAGCATACACAAATAAGGTGCATGGTTCAAGTAATTGAGCACGGTCGTGTTGTCTGAAATTATAAATACCAGTTTTATTCCAGATACTTACAGTATTGGGATGAACTCTGACTTCGTACCGCGGCTCATTTGTATAGATAAGAATGAACTGTACTGAGCTATTCTAGCAGAATACCAGCAAGAAGTAAAAAGCCCCCAACCAACAACCCCACCCCCCCCCCATGCCCCTGCGCAGCGTGGTCTACTTCATGCCCATGTTCATATAGCTAGCGTTTGGTGGAGCCTATTTGTATAATAATTTATTAGGAAAACTTCCCCTTTACAGCAGGGGCACCAACGGAACGGGGAAAATTCCATGAATATAACAATTTTAGTTGCATTTATCCTGGAAAATACAATTTTGTTGGTCATGTCGGGTATAGGCTCCGAAACATGTTCTGAGTAGTTACCAGCTGAAGAGCCTTTAATTTATTTTGGCTAATACAGCCTATGTCAAAATTTTACAGAGGAACGTGAGCAATATGGACAATACTTCCATGTGTATATAGGTAGACAGTTTCAAAGTTGTTCACTGGGTGGTACTGCTGTGGATTTCTGATGATTAACGACTATTTTCGATTCGGGTACTTATCGGTAAATACACCTTTCCTATTGATTACTGTGTAAGTCAATTGGCATTCTAATGCAAATTCACATTTTTTTACTTCTCCGAAGAAACTGTCAGTCAGATTGACTTCAAACTTGGTGGCAATGTACTTTGGATGGGTCTCTTCCAAGTTTGTTCAAATGGTCACGCTCCAGTGATTTTTAGATTTTCTACATTTTTTTTTTTTTTTTTGAAAATGTTTGAAAAAGATTTAATAGGTAAGTTTAACATGGGAATTTCTTGTTATGGTTATAGCTTAAATCATTTTTGACAGATTTGTGCCAAACTTGGTAGCGATTTACCTTTGATAAGTGTTTACCTATTTTGTGCAAGTGGTCATGCTCCAGTGGTTCTTGGATTTTTTATTATGGACCCTGATGTTGCACATGTTAGTGTTCTTCCAATGAGGCCAGACTTACTCAGTACATGAGTAACCTTGATCCTATCGCAAGCTCACCGAACCACAACTGTGATTAATCTCTAGGTCAGCTTAGAAAGGGCTGTTCACAGCCCTTTTGTTTAACGATATAACACATCGAGGGCATCACCCTTTACAATCGTGGTAGTGAGTAATTATGGTGAAGGTTACATTATTTATATTTTCCATTCATCAGTACATTAACTCTGTCCCCTTTCCCTCCTAAACAGACCAGACCGTGCTGGTTGTCAAATGTCGCCTGCTTCAATATCTTTTATTTACCTTTTTTTATGCCATAACGGGCTCGTGGCTAGATAATTATACATTTAAGATGATATAAAACAATATATAAACAATCTGCTGTGTCCCACCATAAAAAATAATACATATAGTGACTAAAACAGAAATGGAAATCTATTTTGACTAATTTCAATGGTTATAAAAAATAATTTTGAGGAAAATTGTTGATAAATCAATACATGCACAGCTGTTGCTTCCATGTGCCAATCTATTAAAACAGTGGCGCACAATATGTGTCCAACGTGCTCATTCGCCACTTATAAACACGTGTTAAAAAGCAAGGAACTCATTAATTTGTAGGAAGATTTCAACACGCTGCACATCTGGCAAGCTGGGGCCATACATTTTTTTCTATACACGTAAGCTTGATGCAACTTTTATTGTTTTATTTTTAACACTTTCTGACCAAAGAGGTCTTTATTGACCTGCACATTTGACTGCTGTTTCTCTATGTTTTTATTTTATTGCCACAGGTTGGTGATTTGATGCTTTGCATACTTCCTGTTTTTATCATTTCTTCTGTCCCAGCTGTAGTGCACAAAAAAATATGTATAGCAGGTGTTATTCCGAAGGTGCACTGCAGTCGCACAGGAGCTTTTGAGCATGCGCCTTTGTACGTCTACATCATCGTTTCACTTAGGAACCGTCCAAACGGTTGACAATTTTTGAGTCAACACAATGGCCATTAGGCTGGGGCCACGAACAATTGTATTTTCCCATCTCGAGAAAAAATGACTTTTTCTGCTTTATGTTTTATCATGGGCGTGATTTTGGATTCAGTTGAGAAGGAAATGCCATTTACGTTCAGAAATTGCCACAGATTTGACTATTTTACACATATACCCACACGAAAGCCAAATTTGAATTTTCCCGGTGGACCGATCCACAGCGACCGGTACTTTCAAAGGTCGTCTGCTTTATCCATGATGTAAAATTTGTTCCTGCATAAAATATTTTCATTGAAACTTTCAGGGAAGACTTATCAAGATAAGTTGACAGTATAGGCAATAGCTATAAGCGGCGCTCATGGCTATTACCTATATTGGCATTATTAAGCGCCAAGGTGCGCCGTGGAAAGATTTGGACTCAATCCAATAATATCACCTCTTAAGGATTAAGGGCTTTGTGTGGAGACTACAGATACCTTTTGACTCAATCCAATAATATCACCTCTTAAGGATTAAGGGCTTTGTGTGGAGACCAAAGATATCTTTTGACTCAATCCAATAATATCACCTCTTAAGGATTAAGGGCTTTGTGTGGAGACCAAAGATATGATACTGTAAAATATTGATAAATCCAAATTGTTCATTGAGGATCGTAGAAGTCCCATGTATGTGTGTTTGTGTTCTGTATACATCAAAAATGTACATTTATAGATTACCCCTCGCGTTACAAAGAACTAGAGTAGTTATATTTGGTCGATTCCTTACCTCCGAAGCAGACCCAAGGTCATGTATTATCTGCTGCGCTGGGATAGATAACACGGTCTGCTTTGGAGGCAAGACGGTTCCAGGCCACTACCCAGAATCTTCGAAAACTCTTTTCCGAAAGCGGAGAGCCTGTGGAACATAACTCAGGTGACAATTACAGTGGGCTAACTTGGCCAAGAGAAAATCAGGCAGGTGCCATGTAAATCTCAGGGAAACTGATGTTTGGGTATGAAATATTGAAGACTTTTGATAGTATTCTGCAGGAAGGTTCAAAATGTCAACAATTTCATATTGGGCATTTCTGACATAAAATTTTGTGAGTTTTTGTGCAATTTAGAGAGGGTTGGCGACACTGCAAGTGTTAGTGCATGAATCGTTAGATCAGAACATATATTCAATGTAAATAAAAGATGCACTGCGGAAATTTGACTTCAAATACGAGAAAGTCGTGCACAGACACGCATGCAAAATTTCACATCAAATTAGCAATTACTTTGTTTCTTGCTAAAACAGTTTGTCAGCTAGTATCACTTACAGTCTATTCAAATCAAATATGTATTTTTTTTCTTTGCAAGACAGGTCTGATACTTTGTGCTCACAGGCGTGGTTTGCAAGAGTAGTACACATGAGACTATGTTTGTATGTACAGCAATGTTTTTCCCACGCATATACGGTTCAAGTTTGCATTTGCTGTGAGGATTTTAAAAAGAATATATGCTTTAACTTTTGTGTTCGCAGTAATTTTCTTCAAAATTGGAATGAATTCGTAATTTCATGGATACATAGTTTGTTTACAAGGCGGGATTGTTAACATCTGTGATGGCAGAAATTGCTTGAAAAATGAAATAAATGTGTGCAGAATGACGTTTTAACTTTGTGCTTTCAGTAACGGTTTTCATCTGAAATATTTCATATAATGTCCACATTCACAGCTTGTCAACATAGGACTGCTAGTTTATCTTTGTCTCTGATGCTTATGATATTGTTTACATAGTGTAGGATATGCGTTTGACCTTTTCTTGCCACCTACTCTTAGCAGAAAGAATGCTAATGCTTTGCCTTTAAGCTTATGCGTGTAATTCACGACTATTCTTATCTTTGTGCCTGTGGCGATGATTTTGATAGCTAGATCGGAAAACTCAAGTCATGTCAAGTAAGGGATCGGTGATTTATTTTTGGGCTCAAAGAGACGATTTGCAACATTAAGATATTAGGAGTTGGACCTGGGTGTTCACGCTTTGAAAAGCTAGGAATAAAATTTATGTGCCATCGTAAATAATGATTTGAGACGTAGGTTGCGAGGTCTGGTATTGTAGGTTGAATTTACATCTTGGATGTTCATTAATTTTGCAAAATTGGATTGGAGCTTCAATTTTTGATGTCATTTAAGTTTTGCAAATTCAGGTTGACGTGTTGACTTTGCTGCAATTGAAGTCAGAAACACGTATAATGGGAGATCGTGTGTCCAAAGTAACAATTTTCTAAAGCATAGCTGAAGCTATTTTTAAAACGATTTGATTTCTGCTCAAACAGTTTTCGAAAGTAATGTTAAACTTTATTTTGCTCTTCAGTGAAATGGTTTACGGTTAAATTTAGAGCTTTAAGTTTCCTGTTGCTTGAATATTAGAGTTTAATTTGCGCTCAATGTGAGTTCTTTTTTTATCCAAAGGGGTTGATACTGTGTTTAGTTATAGTTGGTAACACCAACGTTGACGCTGTGCCGAGTGATTGTTGGTAAAGCAAGCGTTGATACTGAGCGTGGTGACAGTTTGAACAACACCGTTTCAATTTGATATAGTCTTTCAAGGACGCATCTTTCACTTTTTTCATAAAGTCAGCAATTCCATTGCTCCAAGAGTCATCTAAAAATTTTGCCTTTAGCAAATTTCAAACTTCAAAGTGGCACAATATTAACTATTTACACTGTGATAAAATATGCAGGAAATCCTCTTCGAGAAACATGTATTATCTTAATCTCCAGTAAGTTTGAAAATGATTGAAAAAAACGTGGTTTAAGCACGAAAAACGTGTTGCGTGATAAATTTCACGGTGAACAATATTTATACTGTTCAATACAACTGCCCAGCGGGAACCGATTCACGTATTTAGTGATATCGCTAAATAATTTGGCAATATCGCTAAATGATTTAATGATATGGCCAAACAGGACCGATTCATTACCTGTAAAATAATGATATTGATTATTGTTGAAGCTATTGCCCAAACATATAAGTATATTTGTAACATCTTCCAATGGTAACTCCAATGATACACTTTTTTTGCAATTCACCCTGCAGCAGTTCAGCACTGATTTAATCGGCTATCTCCCTGTAAACTTTAGTGCCATCGGCACATTTCAAACACGTTGCACAGTGTATCTGTGTATATGCCACTTATACAAATTATTTAACGGCCACAATCAGCACAGACCCTTGCTGTACCCCACTCGTAACGTGTTCCCTTTCAACAGTGGCATAATTAATCGCTAACCTTTGTTGTCCGTTGATTAGCCAGTTCATTATTCAACATGTATTGAGGAGTCAGCTCCACGAGCTTCCAGGTGTCTGGCATGTGGAACGACTTTAATGAAATTCAGGTATATTATACACATCGGGGTGTCAGAAAACTGAACGCTGTTGTTATGTTCCTTGCGAAAAGGCCTTTCATTTAAGTACCAGCATACCTGCAGTTACAAAAAAATATAAGTCCAGGTCAACAGCTTTTCTCGGCGCGCTTTGAGCGCATTGCGATGTAAATTTGAATTTAAGTCAATTATGCACCCTTCCAAATTTGAAATGTTTAATATTTTTTAGACATGTAGATAGAGTTGTCAATAAAACAGGCAATGGTTGGTTTGTGGTGTAGGTGATCCAATGGGCGGACGAGTGATGGCGTTGCAGATTCACTATGGTATCACTGCTGACAAAAATGTGCTTTTACCAAAAGATTCGAAAGGATACATACGGGAGAGAAAGCCCCAAACGTTAATCTGTCGCTGCTCAACCGCTATAATAGACTCATTCTCGATGTTGATCATTATCCACAGCGCGCTGGTCATGTCTGTTGACTCGTAAGCTTTTCATGCCCGAGTAGGTCATATCTACTAGAAAACAGAAAAACATGTCCCAACGGTCACGCAAAAAAGATAGGTCTATAGCCGGACAATTCAGTGGACATTTATGGCAAGATGTATCAAGTAATGCTCGAAAATTATCCACTCAACCAAGTATTGCCACACCTCTAGGTAATATGCCAGTGGTTCAAATCGATTTGGAAATTAGGCATGAAAAGGCGACCAGGCTGCATGACAAAGGTCGGCAGATTTAGGCGGCTGATGTTAAGATTATCATTCTTTAATGTCATGTCCAGCTTCTGTTCTGCTCCTGTACATGTACATAGTTTTATAAGCTCTTTTATGCTCAAGCACTGGTTTACATTGTTTTTACATAGGCAGACGCGGTTATTCTGTGTTCACAATATATATATACATATATATATATATACATATATATATACATATATATATATATATATATATATATATATATATATATATATATATATATATATATATATATGTATATATATATAAATTGTCTGGCACAATGAGTTAGATGGCTGATGTTAAGATTATCATTTTAATGTCATGCCCAGTTTCTGTTGAGTTCTTGTGCATAGTTTTTTAAGGTCTTCTATGCTCAAGCACTGGTTCACATTTTTACATAGGCAGACACGGTTATTCTGTGCTCATTATATATATATATATATACATATATATATATATATATATATATATATATATATATATATATATATATATATATATATATATATATATATATATATATATATATATATAACACAAAATGACTCCCTCTTATCTCTCTAATCTAGTACCCCCTCTTCCTGTTGGTCGTGCTCTCCAACATTTAATGCCATTGCGCCCTGTCAGATGTAGAACAACGCGTCTGTGTAACTCTTTTCTCCCCGTTGCTATAAACAGTGGAATAACCTAACATCCGACATTAGAGATTCGCTTTCCCTACATATATTGAAATCAAAACTTAAAACTACTCTCTTAGCCACAGACAATATCCCTGAGTTCTATCTCCATTGTGACAGATTTGCTAATATTTGCCATACGCCAAAAAATCTTAGGATTTTCTAGACTAAACTCTGACCTTCATCAAGTTTACATCCTTCCTGACCCATCCTGTGCTTGTTCTTATGCCACTGAAGACTCTAAACTTTTTCTTCTCTTCTGTCCCTATTACATCCATATTACATCGACTACACCATTCAGAAAATAAATTCCAAAGTAGCTGCACTTGGCAGGGCATCCACATACCTGGACACTAAACTCCTTCTTACGTTATAGAAAGCTTTGATTCTCCCTCACCTCGACTGTTATGATATTGTTTGGGATTCATGTTCGAAAAAATATAAATCTAAATTGCAAATCCTCCAGAACAGGGCACTGCGCATGATTTTTGGGAGGGACCGCAATACGCCCACCACTGAACTCCACAGGATGGGCGGCTTGCGATCCCTCCAGGAACGGCGCAAGTTTCATTTGGGTATATTTATGTTTCGGGCAACTAACAATACCTTGCCCGATTACATTTCTGATAAATTTTCTTTTGCAAATCGTGTACATGTACATGCCACTAGATTAGCATCAACCAGGTCCCTACATATTCCCTATGCTCGCACAAATTATGGTAAAA
>CAXHWN010001108.1:0-14000 GCA_964020975.1 Hermodice carunculata | reverse complement strand
CAAAAAACAAATTGTGCCCAGCAACCGAACAAAGGGAATATATCGATCTCAATCACGATTTGATCAAAACGGTCAGACCTGTGTGAATTATGAATACAATTGCATGGGTGCCGGTCCGCACATTTTTCTTGGTTAGCGTAATGAATGATGGTTCCTCTTTTTTTTTTTTTTCTAAATATCGTTTGTGTGTTATAATTGTCAATAAATTATAGTGGTAGAGCTTGTTGCTGCAGTAAATAGTCGCAGTTACTGAAAAACTGTCAACAAGCTCAACACAAGCGGCAGCGGTATTTTCACCCGAGCCATGTTTTTACCTGCGGCTGGCGTATTTTACTCTCTTTCCGTGAAAAAAAATGGACCCTCTGCTCTATTGAGTATGTACGCAAAGACTGGTACAGTGGTAGTATGTTATCATTCTGGCCAATTTACAGCGTTAAATTTTGTTTCTTGCTTTAATAAATTGTCCGTAATCGTCACTTGTGTTCACACAAAGTGACAAATGTCACCTATCTTTCATTTTCAAGCCAGACTTCACAACATGAGGCAGCGAGTACTACCGAACGAAACAGCGGTAGATAAACTTTTTGATTGGACAGCGAACCCCATGTGATCGATTCTGGGGGCTGTAGTTTCCGACTAAAATAACGACGCATCTGTTCGAAATAGAAGCAGTTTTGAAGGGATTTCCCCTAAAATACTTTTGTTTCAGTCAATGGGAGAGCTTGTTGTTAAAATGGACAAGGTTCTGAGCATTCTAACGATATTAACAACATAGCGCGTAGACGAAAAAAAAGATCGAGATCGAGATCGAGACGATGAATTCACCCTATTTTTGCGCAGTTTTGCAAAGCTCCATCATTCAAACGGCCCGGTCATTGATTTAAATCATCGTAGAAGGAAAATATTCATTTTAACGCAAAATCGAAATAGCCATCGGCAAGAACTGAAGTTTCTCTACAATAAAAGATGCGTGCTTGCATGTAAAGATTAATAAACAACAGTCAATACAAGGAATTTGAGACGGCTTTGAATCTGTCACGTGCTTGACTGCTCATGGATAATTCATAGCAGCGAAAAGCCGGCAAGTTTTACAAGTCTCACTGGACGCCCTCCGCCTGACGCGCTGCACTGCAATTAACCCTTCATTACACAGTAGCTCAATTAACAGCTTCTTATGAGGGGTGCCTTATGACCGCTCGCTTGTCTGTGTGATATTAAACACAGTGCACACCGCCAGGCGCTTATCAGCTGGAGTCAATGTTTTCTGGTTATAGACACGTTCCACGCCAATTAGCTAGGTTTAAGGGCCTACCTGTATTGTACCAGAATAAGGCTACGACGTGTGTTTACTTAAAATTTCATTTTGCAATGAATTTGACTTTAAATTAAATACGGAAGACAGTCCAGTGAGACTTGAGCAAGTCTACCATTTCCTCCCAAAAGAGATGTAAAAGCAATGGTATAATAATTTATGGCATAAAACGGTCCGCTATAATATCCCGGCCGGAACCCTGTCTGGCATGGTAAAAGATTTATCCTGGACCCTCATTTGCCCAGAGAATGGCAAGGTGGGGTCAGTGCAGGTTAAAGCACAAAGTTACGACCAGCTCATTAACCATTGATAAGCCGCTTTGAAAGCATGTAGGCTTGCAGAAAGAGACCTTTTACTCTGCTAAATATTCTTTGTCGTCAAAAGCCTTTCAGAAGAAGTTGACTTTCATACTTTTTTTATACTTTTGTGGCAATGTAGCCTCAGTTAAAAATAGTCATTGCTGTTTTCTTCCCATGTCTCAAAGCATAGGGCGGCATGTTGATATATATCTTGCTGTTTGCGGCCCATTTTTTTTTTAGTAAGTTCAGGTCGCTCCACCCTTTGCATTGTGGTGCATCTCTAATGCCCAGAAAAGGAGCATTTAAACGTGGGCACAAAAATATCATTGTCTTTAGATGTTATCTTTGCACATGCATGACCATTGGATGTGCATGCGGTGAAGCGTTGACACCCACAATCACAGTTCGCATGTGCACGTTAACGCCCATGTGGCAAGGTTCTTATAGCTCTTCAATGGATTTATATATTTTGATTGACTAAGTTGGCGAAAGATTGCAGCAAGTTAAATCATTGGGTCAAAAGTTCACGCATGGACAAAATAGGAAGGTTGGAGGAAGCAAGGATTAGTGCTGTAAATGGGGATAGCGGAGAGGTCAAATTTAGAGGTTGGAACAATGTTTACAACGGGACCTTGAAGCTACCACCAGGTGAGCTGAGATTAACTGTGCCAATGATGGAGGGAAATGAGAGAGATAAGTGAGCGGATCCTTTCAATATATGGGAGTGTGTGTTTGTTGTTTTATGCACTCACAACATTGGTTTTAAAAAAAAGTCGCAATGCTTCACCGGAAACAGGATGGCAGCTTTTGTTCTGCTGGAGATGCAGGCAGCAGACCAGGGTTATTACACATGTCCCGATACCGTGAACTGTATGCAAATAAAGCGAAAAAAAGAAGAAAAGAAAAAAGAAAAAGGAAAAAAGGGGACTGTGTTCTGAAAAGCAGTCTCCTTTGAAACTCGCTCGCAACTCTCCAAATACGATTGCAGCTAAAAAAGGAACTGATCAAAAACTTTATTCGGATGAAAATGTCCCTGTCGAGAAAAGTTCAAAGACTGCATGCAGGCACAGATTGGACTACCTGATAGCAATCAGGGGAAGGTACATAGGAAGAAGGGAACCCAATGGAAAAATAAGTCAATTGGATCTGGATCTTCAGAAGATGTTGCGTCTCCCAATGTGTTTGAGTACAAATTGCCATACTAGCAAATAGGGCTGTTTATACATTTGTCATCCCATGCAGCATTTACATAAACGGGTCAAGGAGCTCGGGTCACAGAGAGACAATATGAAAAAAAAAACCCGAATCTTTGTTAGGTACTGAAATCAGCCTCAAAGATGCATTTATATGCAGTGGTCGAAAAGGCCATAGATTCCAAAGCAAGCATTCATGGAACTACTTGCCAACCAGTCTTTGAACAACAAAGGCAGGCGGGTGAGTTTGATGAATATATCTTAGAAGCTTAAACTCGAAAAAGAACTGGATACCCAGTTAAAATGTCTTAAAAGTGACGCGTGATAGGTATATTCTGATACCCTATTGAGTAGACACTCTGGCCAAACATTTGACGTTTCAGCTGTTCATTCTAATTCTCCAGTCTTGGAAAAAAGTAACAAAACCATGCCAAACACATGTAATAATGGTGAAATTCAGGCTGAGCCTGAAGACCAGGAATGTGTCAGCAAGGACAGCGGTGTGAAAAACATCCAGTGTCGCGGTGCTGCTAATGCACCAGTGAGTCCAATTTCAGATGTATATAGAAATGACACATCATATAACCTGGTTGAAACAATCACACAATACAGTGGTTTGTATCAGTTTCTTGGAGCATGATATTTAGTATGTGTGGCAAGAAACAAAGCTTTTCCTCAAAACTAAGCCATAAGTTTGAACAATTAGATTGGCAATCATTATAATACAGAAACGGCATGACGTAATTAATGCAATGCCATGAAAAGCAGTGTCAAAATGTAAATTATTGTTTCATCACATTCAAGGGAAAAAGGTATGTACATAGTCTAGTTTTCGCTATAATTCTGACATGGAAAGTGGGTAACAAAGACCAAAAAAAAAAAAAAAAACAGTTTACAAAATGAGTTCCCATATAAACGGGAAGCTTTGGTGGAAAAAGAAGGGATTTTGCTGCTGAGAATAAAACAATGACTAAGGAAGGGCTTATATATATATATATATATATATATATATATATATACATGTTGGCGCATAGAGCCAGAACACTTGCTTCAAATTCTTAAATTTTGCTATTCTTTGACCTCCTGAGATAAATTGCTATGTTTATATGGAGATGGCAGAGTAGTTGGAGGTCGACAAAGTACATTACTTACATTATCTCAGATGAACCATGAGTTGATTTTAAATGATGTGTCTTACCATTCAACTAAATGAATATTTCCTATTGAAATATTATATGAGAGTGACTGAAGAGATTATTTTGAAAGAGAATTTGTCAGGGCATGGTTTTCTAAAATCATTCATCACAAAGTCAGTTTGGAAATCATCACTATTTGACAGGAGATGGAATGGCTTTAGAGAAAATTTTGGATAAGTCGAATATTTTGAGACCATTGACGGATCATGATTGGAACCTGTACTTAGACATGCAAAAATCCCAAGAAGATGATGTTGAGTCCAATGGCTTCCAATTTAAGCTAAACTGCATCTCTGACCATAAAGTCTCTTTCGTAGGTTCTCTTGACAAATGTATTTTTGCATGATACATGGTGAGACCAGGGTTATGGGAAAATTGTTGAATGTTGGAATTGAGAGAATTTAATCAGAGGCAAATATGTGACAGACATTCACTCTGTACATATGGAAGACTTGATTGGAAACCAAGAGAGCCAGATTAATGTAGGGCGAGTGATAAAGGGTAATTTCAGTCATGTTTGATAAGCAGAGCAAGTCAGAGTCAGTACCTTAAAACAGGACGCATGCATTTACAATTTTAAGTCCTCCATCAGCGTGACTGGAAAGTCTTTACCCCCATTTATAAGACAATTTTGTGCCTAAACGGGAAGTTAGTTTACTGAAACTCAGGAAAAAAGGCAGGGATGCATTGGCGCTACCCGACAAAATAACAGAACTTGATCTTGTTTGGGTTTTGGTGTATAGGTCATTTTAGATTATAAACAAATTGCAGAGACATTTTGCCAACTATACAAACTTAGGTATGGGTCTAAGATCATTACACCTTATATACTAAAGCTTGTAGACTATGCCCCATTTTTCACTAGGAACTCCATTGTTCCTATTGCCAGATTACAAACTGAGGGGGGGGGGGGCCACTTAAATTCCGAGCTCAACACTTATTACTCCCAACACAAAACATAACACGCAGGCTTAAAAAAAAACGACCCAACCAAGTTAGACCTTTGCAACTTGTTTATGCGCCTGGCCAATGAGACACCCCATTTATATTATGACACTTCAATCAGTTTGGACAGCAACGCCACTGTGCTACTCTTATAACAAAGACTGTTTGATGATATATAACGAGAGAAAACTAGCTCAGTTAAAAAGAGACTTGAGATAGACTGAAGTCTGGTGCAGGATTCGTCAGAAAACTTTTGCCTGCCGCTGCCATTAAGAAACTCCCGCCTCTGTAGGTCTTCTTCCTGACATGTCATTCGTGATGTGTAGCATAATTCCAAAGAGTGGAAAGACAAAGCTAACACAGACTCAGTTTGACACCAGAAAATGGCGGAAAAGTAAACAAAACCTACGGGGGGAACTAATGGGAAGATCTAGCACAAAATATGTGGTATTACACAACGAGACTGTAGGGAAGAAAGTTAACTATTCAATTAAAGTACAATAAGACCAGGTTGTTCTATTGTAGACTTTAGTTCCGTTATTGACTGTCTGGACCAGGAAGTAATCCTGAAAATGACACATTACAAGCTTGACAGTGCACTTAAAAAAGACAAAATTCACCTCCACCCGGTGTTACAAAAACACTGCTGACTCAGATAAAGATATCACAGGCTGTCAGAAAAGTGATGTCAAAAGAATGGTTGAAGGTTGAAAAAAATGTAGCTATATTTTATGTAAGTTTGCAAATGAAAAATTAGAAACAAACGATTAAAGCTCGCAGAATATAATATATATATATATATATATATCTTGTGCGGTTAAATTAGGAAGTGACAGGAGAAAAAGACCCCGAATAAGTCTCGCAAGAATGAACTTGTCACATTTCTGTGTTATCAGAAGATGAGAGAACCTGTATATTTGTCACTCTTAATATGAGGTTTGATTACTTAAGCTTATCTGATCATGATAATACATTCCGTCACAATGCTTTATTTTGACATTTTATTTTTGCAAGATTTGTTTGGTCCATTGAATTAGTTGTTGAATTTAATTTCCCCTCATATAATAATGCAGGTACATATTATACCCCTCAACCCTGTATTCTTGAATTGGTACATGCAATTATTGTGATACTTCTGCTCCAGTATGATGTTGTGTGTACATGTATGTATTTATTACGGACAGGATACATATTGCATTACACTTGTCAAGATATACTTACCTGTTGGCTGTGCTTTAACGTGATTAAGGATCCTGTATAGTTATCAATCTTTAAGTGAGGTTTGCTAACTTATGCTTCTGTGATCATGATTATACATTCCGTTCCATTGCTTTATTTTGACTGTTTATTGATGCAAGATACATTCTGCCCATTTGTTTTGTTGTTGAATTCAGTTTCCTCTCATGCTTTAATGCAGATATGTATTATGATATTTATATCTTTTAATTTTAAGCGGTACCTAGTGTGATACATCTTCCTCAGTTTGATTCTTTGTGGTCATGTATATATTCATTGCAGACACTGGATACATACCATTACACTTGTCATGATAGACTTACCAGTTAACTGAATTTTAGCATAATTAAAGACCCGTTACATATTGACCATGCTTAAGGCGAGGTTTGATAAATTATGTGAGTTGTCGTAGAGTTGTTTTTCCTGAAGGGATAATGTTGATTATGGTGCATATGAAACCCCTTTGGATAATGATAATTTGAATATATTCATTATAGGAATGTCATATTTTTTTCTCAATTAATATGGTATTTACTTGGTGCAGGCATGAGATCAGATGTCAGTTTGCCAAATTTCAGTCATCAGTGCATGTGATGTTATAATTGAAACCTTGTAGTCTTTGACCTGAGGTTACATGTACTGGCATTATTTACCCTCTGACATGCCTAGTTAAAACAAATATGAACAAAAAACATCAAAATTCAACTTAACATTGATATTGCTCATCTGTTTGAGTTGGTGTACATTATGAATTTAATGTGCAACATCAGATACAAATATTATGTTATACCATAATCTGAGACAAGGTAGCTTTGGGCATGAAAAATAAACAACGGGCATTAAAACATAATTGATACATGTTCTGCGGAAATTTTGTACAACCTAAAAGAAACATATATTGGAAACAGTGGTACCTGTTGCTTGTGCTTACTGCTATGAACAGCATCCCTGCTTTGTGTGGTCACAAGAGTCCATTATTTTGCAGGCTTAGCTGCAGTTATTTGAACATGAGAACGCCAGTCAATGAAGCTTTAGTCGGTTTTGGTGAATACAGTTACAACCAGATGTCACGTAAACGGGAATGGGGATGACTACTAATGGCGTATAAAAGGATATGAGCACTCAGGCAAAAGTTCAGGGCTAGGCACTTGACATAATTTTATAGTCTAATCATACAATGCAATGTACCTTTATATACGGACGTCCTGGCGCATAATAACACATAGGCAGGTGTGAAGGCATCTGCCGACGATGCATATAAAGATATTTGCAATGCAAGTTTGCTAAGTCATGAACTATTCATATATAGTAATTAATGGTGCGTGCTATTACAAGTATAGGATATTACATGGTTAGGGGTAAGGGTATCAACTGATGGTGCATACAAGGATATGACCATAAATGTAAAACCTTCCTGTACGTCATCAGAAAAAAACAAAACGTTGATAATTTAACCTCAAAATGCATTTTTTAATTTTTATTGTTTTCAATGCCATAACTTATGCTGACGGAGGGGTTACTTGATTATTCAAGTGGAGAAGTGTAAAAGAGAAGTTAAGTTACGGACTTGTGACAATAAATGGTGCAACATGTATTGTACGATTGACTCTACTACAACAAACTCTAGGATGTTTTTCAATATAGAATAAGTGCCTAGCCACTAAAAATCTAAACTTTATCAGTTGTGTCACAGGAAAAACAGAAACGTGAAAGGTCTGCCACGCATTAGCTCTTTTGTTTCAGTGGTGGTAATGAGATTAAAGATTTTCACAATGTACCTCCTGCTGCTCCTGTCTGTGCAGCAGCGTGTATTAATACAGAGGTCAAATAATATAGAATATAGCAGTTTGCGTCATAGGAAACGATAGATATTAATTTTAAATGGTACAAAGCAAATGGCTGGAATAAAGTACAACGGAATAGACAATGCCTATCGCCAAAACAAAAACAAAAAAATCAAATCGGGGAAAAAGCTGTAGAATACCTAAATGTAGGAAAATAGAAACGGTGAACCGTTATATTATCTTACCTGTTAGATTCAAATATGCAGATGCCCCATGTTTGGCAAATGACTGTATTCTGACTTCACAAGCATAATTAGTTTCATCCTCCAGGACAGAGTTGTAAATACTTAGATCATGCGATGTAAAGTTATGGAGAAATTCGGCTGTCACGTTTCTTTGCTTAAACCTGCCTCGTTTACCTGTTTTAGAACTTTGAGTTGCTGAGTCAAAATAGACAACGTCTTTGTTCGTACCACTTTTCCATTGAATCAGCTCCATTTGTTCACCTTGTTGGCTGAGAGAACATCGTAACTTTGAAAAACCTCCCAGTTCTCCTCGAAGTATCAGAAGATTTACAACGACCTTCGAGTCAACAAGTCCTGTAAATAAACATGCAGACGTACATACAAGGAGCAAGCAAAATACTGTACAGGTTACGAAAGTGCAGGAGCTTTTTTCAATTACATAGAAGCAATATCATCTGCAAAGACGCCCACCAAACACAGAATAGCATATATCACCAGACTGTGTTCACGCCCATTATACAACAACAAAGAAGACCGTCGAGGTTCGTAGGAACCAGTGATGAGCTGCTAAGAAATATTTTAAAGTCTGTTTCAGAGTCCAACAGAAACTGTGACTGAGATTGAAAACACAAAGTTAGAATGGGGAATCAAAGCTGGGCTGAACAGAACTGAGTGCTGATCCTATTTCAGTACCACTGATCAAAGACATAATGGCCTGGTGGTGAAGTGAAAATATACACATAACGGAGTAATAGCCTGAGCTGGTTATCAGTTAAGCTACATTTCTTAGGAAGCAGAGATTTGAAAAATTCAATATGAACGGAGTATCTGTGCCAACGCACGCGTTGCAAAGAAGTAGTTGTACGCAGATCCGTATGTGTGCAAAGTGCCATTAAGCACAACTAGAACATGATACAGGCTGGAAACAAAAGTGTAATCGTAACCCACATGTTAAATTTACGATTAAGTTTGAAGCAAAAGTTGGTTAGTTCGCATTCCTGCTTGAGTAACGTTTCATAATAAAAAATCGAAATAAATCAGCCATAGACAACATGTAAATAGAGATATATCACAAGAAGCGAAATACCTTGAATAGTGTCCAGTTGTATTGTGCTATTATCACACTAGTTTCCATACTGTTGTGTTAAAAAATCAAAATACCACGTTACTTTACAAGGAAATGAAATCTAAATATAATTAGTACAGGTTATTGTACTGCATGACAAGCCTTTATCCATGCATATTTGTGTGTACCTGTGCATATAACATAAGTTTATATGTTTATAAATGTGTGAAAGAATACCCTATTTGTCAATCTCTTTCACGTATTGAGTAGAATGGTCACTTGGCAAATACCACTTTTCCACACATACACACACATTAAAGCGTGTACACATAATTAATATATATATATATATATATATATATATAGAGAGAGAGAGAGAGAGAGAGAGAGAGAGAGAGAGAGAGAGAGAGAGAGAGAGAGAGAGAGAGAGAGAGAGAGAGAGAGGATTATATCTGTGTATGTGTGTGTGTGTGGAATGCCACATCCGCGCAAAATGTCAATGAAACCCACTGGCAGAGGAACAGAGAAGATCGAAGTTTTCATTTGAAGAGACGTTTTGTATTTAACCAAACAGAAGTGACGAAATTTTTAATTATTTTGTCAAGTTGTAAAAAACATTCAAATTATATACAAATCTGATAAAGTGGTTCTAATTAACGCAATCTTAACCTGCGCCGAATGGACAGTGAGCGAGATCAAGTGATCAGCTGATGGATTTGATTACTGTCAATGAGTGCTGTGACCAAAAGAAGGGAAAAAACTAAAACCACATGTTAAAATTAAGTATTGTGTCAATATATGTCCTACATAGAAAAAAGAAAAAAAAAACCTCATAATATACATTTTCGTGGGACTTCTCAGACGTTTTCAATATATTGCTCGTAAATGGTCTAACCTATATTGATGAAATGAAAAGCTGCTGGAAATATACATTCCTGCCTAGGAGCAGTATGCGGTGTTTATATATACTTTTTATTTTTTGTATTTTTTTTTTTTTTTAATTTTTTTGTGGTTTTTGTTTTTTCGAGTTTGGATTACGCAAATCAAAACTTGAAACGGTGACTCTATATAAATTAAAACATGTTTTTTCGTTTTGCTTTTAAAGAAAAAAAAAGTCAGGAAATCTCTTGCCAGACATTACTTCAAAGTTTTATCATACCAATTTTGAAGATTTTATATTAAATATTATGGTTTGTAGACCCAAAAAGCCCGGGAAGTGCACCCCTTTGTATATTGTCGCCTATCGCTTCAAGTGACGAAAAATTCGTGATTTTCTTCCTTCACATAAAAATATAGATTAACATCTAAAAGAGAATATGTTTTGGGGGGATGCTAACTGCAATATTTTAGAAAGGAGAGCAGAAAACAGACAGCCCCTTAATAAAACGATCTGTGAAAAAGGTTCACCGCTTAGGATCACTCAGAGTTAAGGCTGGGTAGCTTCATTTAAATAGATTTAGCAAGGATCGTTTTGGGAGGTGCTCATCCGACTTGAGTGACTTCACATCTAGATCAGTTGTGACAAATATGTGTATCCTTAACGTCATAACTATCTGTACTCATTTGACAGCACGGCTTACAGAGTATGCCTGCAGTGAAGGTGAAGCTTAGAGTTAAAAATTGTAATATGTATCGTGACCACGCAACTAACGGGTCTCAGACCATGAACTTTCGGCACTAATCACCTGGACGAAAATGGGAAACACGCATACCAAATGCACCAAATGCCCATTCCCAAAAAGAACGGCTCAACCGAGAGCGCCATACGCGAATGCCATAATAGACAGGGCCCAATTCATTGTCTTTAAACCGGTTCAAATGAAATACTGGGTCAGAGATATCCCAATTCGGGGAAGGTACATATGTTAGTTCAACAACATCAACGGAATACTGAAAATGTATGTTTTGTAACCCTGGAACGACCGGATCTCGAACCAGCAACTTTCGGTTAAAATCACCTGGCCAAAAATGGGAAACGTTTATACCAACTGCACCAAACACAGGCACATGAAACAGACTGCCTTGCCAAGTGCACACAATGCTGACTCTCTCCCCCACCCCGCCTGACCAGCTCGACCACCTGCAGCGCGTGTCAATGGGGAGGCGTTAGTCTTATATAAATTAAAAGGTATGAAAGATTTGACTATGCGGCCGGCACATGCTAAATTGTAGTGGGCAAAAAAGATGTGTATAAGCACTTTCAACAAAACTAAACCTGTCCTTTTTTTCTGTTATTTAGTTTATGTGGGTTCAATTGAAATGCACTTTGCACTCGTCAATTAGGCGTTAAAATTACTTTTCTTGCTGTGCTCGTGGCAAACACTTCGTTGATACAACTGCCTTTACATTCACGCCGGCGTTTTCGTGAATGCTGGAATTTAATTGGTTGATCCCTTTGTTATAACCTCGTCTTTTGGGGTCACCTCGGGCCCAGGGAGCTGCCGTTATTCCAACTCACAAAATATATTTTTGCATATGTACTTGAAAACAAACTGAGTGTATTTTTTTTATAAAGGTGGCTAGTATGATAGTTCGAAAACCAAAAAAGGGTAGCACTCCTATGATAATTCGACCATTATTTTGGAAAATTCATAAACAAACCTCAAGCTGTTCCTGAGGTAGGGCCCAATTGATCTTTAGTAATTTTGTTATTGTCAACTTTTTGATGAATTTGGACAGGCAAGAATTCTTTCTGTCAAGTGCCCAAATTTCCATACAGCAGCGCCCATACAACACAAAGAAATGACCAAGAATCAATCGATCTTAACACGGACTGTTTGAAACAATAGGAATCAAAATGCATATGAAATATATGTGTTGTACATACGCAGTGAAAAAGATTGATTCAATGTACTCTGGGTTACCAACGGCCGGTTGAAACCTTGTCAGTTTGATTCAAATGGATCTGCAAAATCAGGTCATATTTACTGATATGGTAATATGTGAAGTATAAACTTACCCTGGATAATGATGAAGACGACACTGACAGCCAAGATGACCCTCATGTTGAGCCTGACAAGTACAATACGTAATATATGATTTGTATTAGGGTAACGCACAACTTTATCATGCAGTACACTGATTCCAAAATACTGCTTTCATTCAGTTCCACTACTTGGAACTACTTCCACTTCATCAATCCAAAAACTTGTCTTCTCTTGTGCACGTTCCCCGATAATGAAAACACTGCAGGACGGGCTGTGACACGATTCTTGTGGTCGCAAATACAATGAAACCTCGGTACAACGACATTCAGATATCCTACCTATTCATTTCAATGACACAAGTTTGAATGGCAATAGCTCATTTTCGTTCTTTGATTCATTTACCTGACATATTCAGTTATCTGACACATTTCTGAGGGAACAGATGATGATATTTCACTGTATTTGTGCTATGGGACTCTATATCTGCCCAAGTAGATTCGTACGTAGATTGTCGCCTAACGTTTACATCACAAGCTTATATAAGATTTTGCGAATATAAAGTGTCATCTAACATGTATTGGCGGGTCTTGTTCAGCAATTAAAATTGTCACCAATACGCTATAGTTTATAAAATCATGATGTCATAACCTACATAATTATATATATATATATAGAGAGAGAGAGAGACATACATACATACATACATACATACATACATACATACATACATACATACGTACAAATTGTTTATGTTTGTCTTATGAGGTGCCGTTATTATGTTAACATAGCTTGCTGGCATTGGAAATAGCTAGAACCTGAGAAGCCAGGATCCTCAGTGATTGGACTGAAATTTGTGAAGATCATATCTCATAACTCTTTATAGTGATCAATCTTCGCACCAAGGTATAGAAAAATGCGAACTGTGATTTTAATCTCATTCATTTGTTTCTTATGTGTATATATATATATATAGATATATATATATATATATATATATATATATATATATATATATATATATATATATATATATATATATATATATATATAAAATGTGGTTAACAATGGGCACATACATGTATACGAGTAAATTCATAGAGGCAATGTAGAAGGTATCCTATATCGGTTTCATTGTCCTATTTTTATTTATTTATTTTTTAATTTATTTATTTTTTAATTTATTTATTTATTTATTTTTGATTGATTGATTGATTGATTGATTGATTAAATCGAAGTTGGCGAAATGATGCATGCGATGCACACTGATCCACCATCGAATGCATGTAGGTCGGTCCAGACAGGAGATGATGAAACCAGCATTTTGGGGCATGTATAGGTTTTATTGTTATTATTATTCGTATTCTTATTATTATTATTATTATTATTATTATTATTATTATTATTATTATTATTATTATTATTATTATTATTATTATTATTATTATTATTATCATTATTATTATTATTATTATTATTATTATTATTATTATCATTATTATCATTATCATCATCATCATTATTATTATTATTATTATTATTATTATTATTATTATTATTATCTGTTAGTCGTTTTATCATGATTGAAGATAATAAAACTACACGAGTGTGAGTGTCTGACCGTAAATTTTGCATGGCACGTGCGTGCCGGTGCAGCGGAAGGATACACAAGAGCAGCCCGCCGCAGGCGGGCCATCAAGTGTAACCTTGCGCTCCACGGGTACGCGAGTGACATGCAGAATTTATGACAAGGTAATTGCAATAGTGTTATTTTATTTTTATCCCATGTATGTGTAGTCC
>CAXHWN010001107.1:2500-16587 GCA_964020975.1 Hermodice carunculata | reverse complement strand
TGGGTGTTGCTGTATGATTAAGACACACAGGCATATTATAGACATTACAGACAGAATACATTTGGTTATATATGATCTGCCAGGCTTTGTTTCCCCCCCTTCTCTCTCTCTCTCTCTCTCTCTCTCTCTCTCTCTCTCTCTCTCTCTCTCTCTCTCTCTCTCTCTCTCTCTCTCTCTCTCTCTCTCTCTCTCTCTCTCTCTCTCTCTCTCTCTCTCTCTCTCTCTCTCTCTCTCTCTCGTGGATGACCTCTCATAATCTGTGCAAACTCGGGCAAATGTGCGTTGCCTCCATAACTATTTTGATGGGTGTTTTTCTTTTTTTTTTGTTCATTTTATTAGAAACTTTACAAAAATAAAATAAATATTTGCCGACCGATTAATATTTTCATACCAGTAGTTTTATTTTCCGAGGAAAGGTTTTCCACGTCCGTTGCAAATGTACAGACGATAATGTTCATTACAATTAACATAGCCAGTGACAATGCCATGGCAATTATAAAGCAACAAGGCTGGTAAAACGAGTTTTGTAGAAAGAAAGCATTTCCAGCCTAACAGTAACAAATTAACATGTACCTATCCTTGGGTGTTAGATATATTGCCATAATACATCAAGATCTATGTTGGAATACAACGAAAACTTAAAAGACAATTGCAATTTTGTGCTCTGTGACTGTGGCCGTGTGGGTGTGTTTGCGTGAGGCCGTATGTTGCTTGACTTGAGCTGCATCCCTGGTCAGGGTGCATTTAGACTACCCTCCTTGCTAACAGTGAGCTTGCGCATCAGAAAGCATAGAACAGATTACCTGCACACTGAATTTGATTAGAAAGCACCAAGAAAACTTCCACGGCTACTGCAAAGATAACAAAACTTTCGACTTGTTTGCCGATGGCACGCCAGACATGCAGCCTTCCGTTTCTCAGTTTCTGGAAAATATCGATTACGTGACCAACCGTGCCCCAGAAAAATTCTCTTCGTGGTCACCCATGACAACAGACAAGTCCATCAATGTCCACAGGGCATCACGGCTAGTATTTTCTTATGTGTACAGAAGAATTAATATTAACTTCGACATAATTTAAGATGAAATGATATTTTTTTTAAGGAAGTGGATATTGTTACGGTAACCGTAACTTCGTGCTGGAAGTTTATTATTACGGCAGTCACGTTATTGCCGTAACAATAACACGGTCACTGAGAAGCTACAATGCATACGGCCGTACAGGGCACAGGCTGTTAATGCCGTAAATATAACAGTACCGCAGAAACAGGGTTGAAGTTACGGCTGCCGTATCTCTCCCAGGGGGGCCACTCGCTACTTTTTTAGGTGGGGGTGTGCAGCTCAAATTTTTCAGAATGACCCTTCATTAGGGCTCCCATCCTACCAAATAATGGATCTTCATTAGGGCGCGTCAATCATTTTCACAGCATGCGCTGTGTTCACGGGGCTGGAGCGTAAATCGTCTGGTCTTGATTAGGGCCCTTTGATTTTATCAGTGACCTTGGTTAGGGGTCTCAGAAAAATTTATGGACCTTCCTTAGGGAAGTCATGGGAAAATTGATACCTTTGTTAGGGAGAGTACCGGCGAAAAAGGCACCTTTCAGAGCGGCACATCCCCATCACGCTCGGTATAGGGAGTAGCACCCCCGGGCCGTAACTGTACTGATTTATTATATTATATTATTATTTACGTGAACTAGCTGATCTCTGTTTCGCATAGGCCCAAATTATGTCCATTTTATAAACAGAATGAAACTAATCACAGGAAAGTAGAAATTTAAAATCCATATTGGCAACATATACCGTAACTATAACAATGAGTTATGGCTGTCGTAACTTCAGAGTCTGACTGATGCAGTTTTAGCATGTTATATACAATATATATAGCTTTTATGACTTTGACATTATTCTGTTTATCATTGGCCGACTTTAACTTATATTTAATGTTAACAGAAGGAAACTAATGACAGGAAAGTAGAAATTAAACATCCATCTTGTCTAAATATGTGGTAAGTATAAAAATGAGTTATTGCTGCTGTAACGCTATATTCTCAGTGGTATAGTTACAGCATATGTTATATAGTACATGAATAGCTTTCATATAGCATCTTAATCTTTTTTTCTCCATTTTACAAAGCCCTTCTTTACATCCATATAATATATACAGAATTAAATTGATGGCAGGAAATTACAAAACAAATTGGATAAATATATCGTAATGATAACAATGAGTTACAGCTGCTGTATCTCTGGTGTCTGAATGATATAGTTACGGCATCTGTTAAATGATATATATATATATCTTTTGTGGCTTCCAAATCTTTGTTGTCTGTGTCAAATGGGCCTTTTTTCCATCCATACGATGTACATAGAGTGAAACTGATGGCACAGGAAGGTAGAAATTAAACATTCATCTTGGTTAAATGAACCATAACTATAACAGCCAATCACGGCTGCAGTAACTCTGCAGTCTGACTGATATACATTCGTTACGGCATCGTTTCTGTACTTAATCACTTTTACTCGTGGAGAAAGAAAGGACAAAGAGAGGAAGAAGTAGTTCAAGGGCAGGACATATATAATATATATATATAAAAATGAAGTTTTAAATTTGTCATGACACTGAACTTTCAAAATGTAATACCAAAAACAGCTTAAACACCTGATCCATATATCTATATTTTTTACTTCTATTTGTCCATATTTTCGTTCTAAATTCTTAGAACAAATGTCATGCCCTGAATATTTTTTCAAACAAAGTCAATGAAAAGTTAGCTGGTGTCATCACTTTATTTCTATAATCTCTACCAATCTAAAATGAAATGATCATGTCAAACATGTATCATACCACATTACACTGTCACCTCAAATTCACATTCAGGGATATGGTGTGGTAGACCAGCTCTGACCTAGCACCTTCTACTTGCTTTGGCACACGTTTCTTTGCCCCCTCAAGGGTCCTGGAATCCGATTTATAGAATTTCACTTTCTTGTCTATTTCGTAACGCCTGAGGGCCTCCTCCAACTCTTTGAAAGAGTTGAACTCAACCCCCAGGTTCATGTCGATATGTCCGCTCTCTTCGGTCATCGCTGCAAGAATGAATTTGAGCAGGATAGTGTAGTCGCTGGCTTGAACTGAGCTGCGATCTGATTGGCTATTCAGTATATTATGTCATAACCGGATGAATAACCATTGCAGCCGGAGTATGTTATGATCACGGTTACCGTAACTTTAGCTGGTGGAATAAGGTTTACGGCTACCCGTAACGGTAACCACTTCGTTTTTTTAACGTGCGATAACCCTCTTCTTCCGGTCAATTTTGATCAGAGTTCCATGCAACTGTTCCTACCAGGAAGCCTACTGACACCATTTTCCCTCTGTTAGCAAAATGGTAACAACGGACTGGTATTTTTCATTTGCTTGCAATCTTTCTGCATTTGATTTTGATGACTGTATCATGTGTGGAATCACTGATTTAGGCACATAGTTACACATGAGGCCTAAATTGAATACACTTCTGAGTCGCCGTAACTTTTTACAGTCACCGTCACTTGGCAAGGAAGAAAAGACAAACACATACACACAAATTCATCGTAATTAAATGGGAAATCAAGGATAGATACATTGTAATGTCAAAATACTGACTGCCCAGATGACTATAGTATTAATGATGCCGGCACTTCAAATGGCCATTACCATGTACTGGTCACATAACTCGCAAGATCTGAAACTTTGTGAAAGTGCACAAGCAAGAAATTGTGTGTGTGCAAGTGTGTGTGTGTTGATCATCAGGCAGTGGTCATCACATCATCCCTGCACAAGTTAGGCCCCGTACCAGTGCTTGAATGGGTCGATCATTTGTCGGCCATATTTCAATTTGTTGTTGTATTTCGGCATCAAAGTTTGTCAGCCAGTTCTGACCTGTCGTTTTCTTTTCATTTCTTTTTTTCCTGATGTAACGATACTTTGACATGTCGGCATATTGGTATGACCAGCTTTCGTTGTGCCAAAGGCACACATGTAAAACTTAAAGTTTGAAGCCAGCTCCTTGCAACCGACACTACTTCAAGTTCAAACATTGCCAAACAGAAAATTACATAATATTACATTTACCGATGTTGTTGGGTAGTGCCGCTGGAAAGATCAAGCATTGTGGATTCCTGGCGTATGTTCCTTGTCAAATCACACGCTTTGCATTAAGAATGTGCACACATTTCACTTCATTTTTTTTTAATACACATAGAATAACAACTTTATTTTGCAAACTTCGTTGCATCGGTGTTGAATAACATTTACCGACTATAATGGACATTTCATATCTAAAAACTGACATTGTGTCTAAACATATGCAAATTTCAAAAATGGTCAACAGATCGGGGGTCAGATTACATGTACGCTTGTGTCCTGCATCATAGACGCAAAAAATGAAAAGACGCCTGGAAATTAATAAAGCATTGTCATTTTGCGTCTCTGTAAAAGACGCTACACAAAATACACGATGCATTTTGAATGATACAACTGCAACAATTACCCCAAACTTAGCAACTTTGCGGTCACTGTGTTTTGCATCGTCCACCATTTTCATAATTATGTATTATACCGGTGTAATCCCATGATCTTTGTCTCTCTTTGTAACAGGCTCTGTTACATATGCTAAGAAAAAAATATTACTGGGGCATCCCTCCAAAAATTTCCCAGAATGAGAATAGATACATGTACGTCATTTCATCTCATTATACATGTAAATACACGGAGAGCACTTCTAGGCTCCACGTTGGGTGGATTTGATCATGTGCCGCTCACTGTCCAATCAAACTCGTTGCCCATGTGCCTGTCTCGTGTACACAATGTCGGGAAGGTACAAGTCGTATTCAAGCAAAAATAAGTAGACCAAGATGTTCAATTTTCACATCATATTTTCAACAAAAAGACTTCATCGAACAAACCTAGACACAAATAAAGGCACGAGTGAAAATTCCGTAAGGAAGACAGGGAAAATACGCAGATTAGTCACCGCATGGTCACACGTGGACGAAGCGAAGATGTGTTGCTGATCGCTGTCTCCATTCATTGCGTCACGTCGTTATTGGTGTTTTTTTTACAAAATTTGGTTGTTTGTGCTAATTAAATTGAGGATTTTTTTTACACATCTTGTCAAAGTATAGCAAATTCATCGTTAGTTTCCCAGAATTTGGCGCGTCATGGCTATATAGGAGAGTCATAAGCCTAACCATGAACAACAATAAATATAAATAAATAAATTAAAAAAAAAAAAGTACGGGTATTCTTTCCAGCAGCAGCAGAAAAACTTACTGATCAGCTCCACCAAAACTGATCGTTATACCCACAGGCTCTAAGCCCATGTTCATTATTTTATTTACAGGAAAATGCACGGTCTTAACTTTTCGTCAGAAGTATGATTGGGTATCCTCTTTTGTAGACAAATTTCATTTTCCATTGCTGAATTCATGCAAGTTACAATCGGCGGTGGTCCGAAGTGACCCTTGCCCGTGGTCTGAAGTGACCCTCGCCAGTGACCCTCACAAGCAAGCGACCGAGACTCACGCTGGTTCAGCGTGAGCCTCGGGCGAGCCAGATTAAACACTCTGGTGACCCTCGCTGGGACTGCGCGAGAATCGGAGCAAGACTTTCCGGCGGTACTGTAACATATTTACCTTCAGCATTATACTTTGTCTAACTGTGTTTATAATTAGGGAAATATTCCCATTTAACTCTTTTTTAATATCTATTGCACAAAATAATGTAATATTGTCTGCATAGATAATAAATTTAGACATATTTGAAGTTGAAATGTACATTAAAAACAGAGGTAGACCAAAAATTGATCCTTTTAGGATGGCAGTCACTATGAGATTTAAGGGTGTCCGACTTGCGGGTGTGGCACTCATTATGACTCTTGAAACAATTTCAATTTCCTTCAAACAATAATAGAAGAATTTTTGTATGATAATACGTTGGTACCTGCTGTATGTGGCCACCCTTTCTGCCAAGAAAAAGTGGTACATACAGCAGGTGACCTATCACCACAGGTAAATTTTACAAAGAATTTGACTCCTATGCCCGAGCTCGAGCCTCGTGACCACAAAAAGCAATGCAGCTGCTCATGCCAGTGGTTGTATACAGCAGGTACCACTGTATAGCACCTATAACTGACACTTTAATTTTGACAACATGCATCTCTCTCTCTCTCTCTCCTTCCCTCCCCCCCTCTCTCTCTCTCTACATATGATGTATACGTACATGCAGGCACATATAATAATATGTACACTGCACCTCCTTGAGACATCCCACAACTGCCACCAATCTGGATGTTATTTTCTTTATAATCCTGAATTATATCAACTTATAAAGTTTATTCATTTATCTATCAGCAACTCTGAAGAAAAAGATGCGTGGAGAAGCACAAGAAATTATGGGTAGGTCAAACAACAGGTCACATGCACCAATGGCAGAACACTATCTTTGAAACATTCATCAATAGCCACAACTAACATGCGGTCACTACTGCCCAGCAAATTTGTAAGAAAACCTAAGAAGAAAATGTCATTAAAATCTTATTAAGAGATTACGTAATTTAGTCCTACAATGGATATCCATCTGGAGCTGAAATGCAGTACAATAAAATTCAAAAGCATTTAAAACAAGCATGAAAATCAATTCACAAAATGGGGAATTTTCCAGGCACAAAGAAATAATTGCATGAATTCCCAAATTTGTGTCGATATGGTAGCTGCGGGTTATCATAATTTCTTTTGACCATATATCAAGGTTTTCCGCAAAGTTTTCCAGCCATAGAATTCTACGTTTTCACAACACAAAATGAGGCTGTAAAATTGGTCATTATATTGTATAAACATTTACGGCTGTAATTTTACATTTTGACTATTTTTTAGCAATCCTGCTATTCTGTTGCAATATTTAAGAAGAAAAAAAGAACCCAAAAATGTAACAAACCCTTGCAATACCAGACAATGCTAACAGTAACCAGAAAAGAGGCTCAACAAATATCACTGAAAACTGCATTTCAGTAACAATATTTGACCTTTATTTGCCACAGTGTCTATATATACCAATTTGTTATTTGAACTCAGTAGTACCATGGGAGCTATGATAAGAGGAACACAAACCCCAGTTGCTTTTGAAACTCAAGCAGAACAACTTCACAACAGAATCTTTTCCTTCAGCCTCAAGGCTTTCTTGTCGCAACCTTTCCTGCTAATCCAGAAATTCTGATTGTCCACACTCCCATGTTGAAATGTGAAAAATAACAAAAGTAACAGCTGATGGCCCCCTGGTGTCATCAATATATACCTCCAGCAACCTGTTCGACTGATGATGGCACTTTTTCCACAGTAGACTTTGACTTGTCCCTTGCATGAGTCTTTGATGTCATTACCAACAATTGAACTCACCTTAACCTTGATTACTTTGAATGTTTCATTGTAATTGCATGCCTGCCAGGCACGATGACACACGTGCATGGGGCTAATCACATCTGCACCACATTCCATGGTGCTGATGTTAGAATTTTTTTTAGGCAACATGGTCAGTCTGACAATATTGGTAATTTCACAGTCATTTTTTATTAATGTCAGGACACTGTGCGATGACTGGGTTACCAAGTCATCATTAACCTGTCCTCCCATTACAAAGTGTTCCCCTTTTTCTCTACACTCTGCTTGTACCCTTCACTGGCCACAAATCCCTGCAATGTAAGTCTTACAGTTAGTCATATTATGGTCCCTTTTAACCAATTCTTTCCCACACACATTCCAAATACCGTGATGTTTACAGACTTCCTGTCATTCGTGAGCTTAACTTTAGACATTGTGCTGAAGCAGGTTGTTTTGTTTTAGGGAAGCGATGAAAACATCAATGTGGAATGAAGAACTAATCTATTTAACTGAGGGTGCAAGGAGTTAAAAGCCCATTTAGTTTTCTATTGCACATAATCCAGGTAAGCCAAAAATGTCAGAAGTACAAGCTTGCAAATTGAAAATTTTGTTTCCACATTGAATGACCCCCAGTTTATATTGAAAAAGACAACATACTAAACACACCATTTATTTCAAATGGAAATATCTTCATTTGACAATTACTAAACATCTTTTTATTGTTAATCAGCATCAACGTTACATACATATATGGATATGAAAATCAAGTATTCATATTCATCAGATGCAGATTGTCCACAAGGTGCATGTTAGGAAATAGGGTCCAATGGGAGCAGACCATTATACATGTGTATCACTCAGCCTTAACACACTTCAGGACATACCATGGTCTGCTTGTGATACACCCAATGAAAACAGTCTATATGTGAACACTTGCAACCTAATCATACTTAAGCATTGTTAACATAACACTGAATAATGATTCCAAACCTTAGAGATTTCAGTGAAATACTTTTGATGTATGCAATAAAGGTCCGCAGATTAAGCTCTGATGTGAAGTCTAGTTCCACATAGTCCGTGTCCAGAATGTTCATTGATTCCCTCTTTCCTGCAGCTATTTTTTTTTTTTTTTGGAATGTGTCAACAACACAGTTGGCACTGTGTTAGTGGTCTGAGCACTCTTTGACGATAAAATTTCTTTTAGCATTGGACTCTAGGCCACAATGAGTGTTCCTTCCATGACCGCTCTGTGCTGTCATCTGCATGCAATGACAGCAATGCTGTCAAGTGTCAAGAATGGCATTACAGCCTACATTATATTTCTGTCTTCAGAAGTGTTCTCAATTACATCATGGCCCTCACTTAAATCACAGTTGATTCATGTCAGAGGTGTATATGTGTATATCAGTAATTAGCGATTATCTAGCACACACAAACTGACCAATCATAACCAAGAATGAATGTGTATTATAATAATAGGTAAATCAAAACAGAATATACATATAGCATAAAATTTTGGATGTTATATGCAAGGAAGTTGATGTTTCAATATATAACCACTCAGTGTATATGCAGCCCTGGTTCTAGTTCATGTTCATTGGGTTGGTATGGGAGCATCAGGGCTTTGGTATATCAGAGCAAGGTGGCTGAAAATGAGGCTAAAATCAGCACATGGGGGCTTTTTCCTTGTATAACCAATTAGATGTGAGCAGCCACAAGTTCCTAATTATAAATTCTTAGATATCACCCTCAAAATGGTAACTAGGCATTCAGTTCTTGCATGGCCAATTAGAGAACAGAATTCTCACAGACCCTCTAATTATAAATTCATAAATATCAACAAGAAGATGGATGTCACAAGGTTGATATTTATGAGGGTGATAAGATTATGAACCAACCTCTCTTTTGTCCAAATTCATTAGTTTTGGATAGTATCTGGGTGCGTCTGGCTAGTAACCTGAGGATCTGCATTCTTTAGGCCTATAATTTACACCGAATGGAAATATAAAGGTTATCACATGGTTGTAGCTGTATCACCCCTGCATCAGCCCCTAACACCTGCATCATCACGAGACCTAAGGTCTCATGACGATATGGGTGCTGATACAGGGGGTGATACTTTTACAACTATGTGATAACCTATTAGTACCATCAACTTCAGTTGGGGGTGGGGTTTATTTTGGCCACATGCAACTAAAATACTTTAAATTTTTGTGAATACTGAACTTTTGATTGTTTCCCTTTAAAGGAATACAGTGGTACCTGTCTTGGGAGACCCCTCCAATGAGAGAACACATATCATTTTAAAACCACTCTCTCAGTACACCCCGCTATCTTTTCCATGTTATTATACCTCTAATGAAAGAACCACCTGTTTTGAGAGACCACATTTTCACCTGCCCTTGGGGCAGTCTCTCAAGACAGGGACCACTGTATTAGTAAGTCTATGAAGACCTGGCTTGTATTTTCCAAGTCAGTGTGCCCACCAGAACAAAATTTGACACCCTATCATTAGGAAGCAGCAGATTTTCAAAAGTTAATAACAAATGAAGCTGACAATAAATAGCCAATGCTTACACTTGTCCACAACCAACTTTATGTTTGAGCAGAGGTTATTTTCTGCAGATAGCATTCACAGTAACCTATTTTCATACACTGTGCATGTGTACACGTACTTGTACTTGTCACTGCCGAAACAAAGCACTTTTAAAGACAAAATATTTGTGCCAGGTCTGGGACTCACACCTGGGATATGCAGAATCAAAGACAAATTTATTATGCATCACACCACAAGCTCTTCAATGCAGTCTATGTGACTTTGATTTTCCTTTATGTGAGTGGTCTTATTGATCATGTCAAACATGTCAAGGAGCCTGAAATAGATAATATTGTGTTTTCTTCCTCCCTTTCTGATCAAAATTCAGTCTTTTAATTTTGTGTATAATGTTGAAGCCTCAAGTGAACCTGTGTAAAATGGACACATATATTGTCCAATACCTGATCAATGTCTTCTAATTCTCTCAGTGTATATTTTATTGGCATACATGTATGAACATGCTGTAGTGAGAACAAAGTGTAATTTGTAATCCATTCTACTCACTAGGTTTTCATTGAACCTAATAGTTATAGAAGCTCACTGTTGAGGCCCTGATATTAAAGTGATCTGTGGCAATTGTTATGATAATCCTTTATTTTACTGTGAGATCAATCTCATGCAACCCTGTATAAAACAAACATCTCTATAAACTAGACATATTAACTGGCCTTTAACTGTCCATTAGATTACTGAGAGGTTTGACTGTAAAAACATGAATGCTTGTCACCTGTATATGACACAAGTACATGTCTTAGTTTAGGGAACATATTGTAATTAAGACATACTGTAATTAAGAATCTTCAGAGTTCAATCTGAAAGGTACTGTATGTTCTAAATTATTCAGTTTCCTCAATGGAGGAATCAGTCTTCTCAACAAAGAAATTGGTTTTCCCAACCAAGAATGTGGAGATCGATACATATCTCTGTTCCTTCACCACATTCAGAGCTGACAGCAGCACCTACGATCGCTCAAGTCTGGTATATCAGCTCCTACCAGTCATGAATCAATAGAGCCAGCCTGACGATCAATCACCACATAACTACAGCCACACCATACAACATCATGCACTGTGTAAGTAACTGGCTTTGCGATAGAAACCACAAGTTTGTAAATTAAGAGCACCAAGTAGTATCCATAAACAACTGTTTTATTCAATAAGACAGAACTAGAATTCTGCCATTTATCTACAAAATGTACCGGTAGCCATTTTCCTATCTCAGAAGAGTACAACAAGAAAACTAATTGGATCTCATCAAATCTTCATCCCATAACTCTGATTCTTTCACCAAACCAAGCATCTGTCATGGCTGCCAACTTGTCATGGGATCTCACTGTCAACAGCCTGGCATGAATTGTTAGGTGTTAAACCTTAAAGTGCTGATTTCTAGACTGAATCAACGGCTTTCTCAGTTTACTTTTGACACATTGCACCTTAAGTGCATGAATGAAGGCTGTTGGCCTGTGTGTAGACCATTCACTTTTTCCGGAACCAACAAACTTAGACTGCACATGCTTTTACTTTCAATGTAAAGCCTTTGTATGAGAAATTTGCAGCAGCAATCACTATGCTGATTCAGACAAGTGTGACTATTGTTGTGACTGGTGAAGCAAAATCTTAAAGGAAAAGGTCAAAAATCAGGTTTTCCAGACAGCACAATTTCTTGTTCAAATAATGTCTATAAAAATGGGAATTTCACTTTCCAGGGAGATGTGTATACTATTACATACTATCACAACTACAGAAAATCATTTTTCAATGTTAGAAGAAAAAATATTCACATACAGCAGCTTATAAGGGGCAGTGCACAAGAACTTTGTACTTACTCGCTGACATTAATTTCAAGTGTCAAGAAACTTTGTTCTGACTGACAGTTCTTGACTATCTAAATGGTGCGAAGCCATACAAAGACAACACATGTTCGCATGCTTTACTCATGGACACAATTAGGTTATGATTAACAGCACAAAACTTATACAGACAATGATGAATAGCACATACATGTATAGGTTATCTCTGCCACCTTCCGGTCATATCATTAGAGTTCTTCATTTCACACTCAGAAAAATAGCTTCTGCAATGCTGTAATTGTGTGAGCTACAGTCTATGTTTGCATGCACTGAACTCCAAGTAGGGTTGACATGTTGGATCAGAATGCAGCCTGATGTCTGATGAGACAGAGAGTGATGTAATATGAACTATTTGGCACTATACCTTCAAGAATGCCCATCTATTCAGTTTCACAGACAAGGACCAGACAAGTGGATCAATTTGTCTTGAGAACCTCACAAGCTTCAATAAAACACACAGGAAAGCAATTGAAATCAAGCTTTTGAAGAGTAATAATATGATCGATTCCACTGTTGCCCATGATAATTGCGTTTTTTCAGGTTAAACTTGCATCAGATGGATACATGTTATTGTCCTGTTATCCACATTGGTAACTGCTAAGAGAGTTTGATCTCCCAACAGCTACTTCCACATGAACATGTCATATATACATAGAAGAAAATATCCCTGTTAGTTATTTTGAAAAATCTATTAAATATTGTCAGATCAATGCAAATTTCAGTCAGGGAAATAATAAAGGGTACATATTTGCTACAAATGAGTACTGGTAATTGAATGATACACTCTCTTTCATTGATCTCTTGTACCTACTTTTTACCATGTGAAATAAATTATAGTGGTTTTGTCTGAAACAGAATTTTACATACAAATAGGTACAAGAAGTGAAGAAACTTTCACATATTTTGTCTTGAGGTAAAAAATTGACTGTACCTGTGTGCATATCTTTGTTTACACAAAACTGTACTTGTGATTCTTCACACCACTACCAGGAATTTCTTTGACCAAAAAAACTGTATGGTCACTATACAGGCTCACAAAATTTGTTTTACTATATGTCCATATATGTACTGTATTACATGTATTCCTAATTAGCACCTGTGACATTCAGAATTAAAGCGAAAGTTGCTTTAGATGTATATTTGAAATACTACAAATCTAACAGCATAAGGTATCAGAACCAACAAGTTGAAGTAAAGTTGTAAAGGGGAGCCTCCCCCAACGTTACAACCCACCTGGGTCTTCCTCAGGGGAGAGGAGGCTTGCTACCAGCTTTATTAGGCACATGTATTTTAAAAATGAAGTTCTTCTAATCATGATGTCACTATACTGTTTATACATAGTCATGCTGTAAAGTATGTGAAAGTTCAAAGATGACTGAATCTGCTGTCCTTCCAATATCGATACTATGTGACAGCCACACTGTGCTGACAACACTATAGAAATAAAGAATTATGTAAAACAACTGTTAGTAGTGTTGGTTGTCCTTTGTTGAGGTATGTAAACATGGTAAAGGCCAAACATAATGCACAGGGGATTAAGGGATGAACAAAGTTAATAAATTTAGAAAGAGTTAAACTTGCTCGTTATCACTGGAGTTACTTGAAAGGGCCAAGTCTGTGTATAGAATAGAGAGGAGTTCATATTTATCAAGAATAGCTTTAATATTATTGAGAATCGCTTGGATCTTGGTCTTAGTCTCTTGGAGTCTGGACTCTAAGGTTGAATGGTTCTGGGTTCCTTGGTCGCAGGGGGTCTCGTCACTGGAATCCAGGTAAGTGATAGTATTTCTTGTAAATTCATCTAGCTCAGATACGGAATGAGTCGAGGCTAGAAATATTACACATACCCATACAATGCCACAAAAACAATCATAAAATACTGTGAATACATTTATTTTCACAGCCATTAATTTTCACGGTTTTCGCACTATGGACTTTTCACTGAAACTTTAAATTCACTATTTTTGTTATACATATACTTCCTATCAATGCCATGTTTAAAAATATATTTCACTGGGTTCTTATTTTCACAGTTTTAAAGCATCAGCGAAATAAGCAAAAATAAGACCACAGCGAAATTAAATGAATTCACACTATACAATATGCATGCTAAGCAGTATTTAAAACTTCTTTCTGGCTCACAAAGTGGAAGAAAGGATTATTAATACCACATTGTCCTTTATGTGCCCTGCCCTCTTAAGCACCACCACCCCCCCCCCCCTCTTAT
>CAXHWN010001105.1:0-40788 GCA_964020975.1 Hermodice carunculata | reverse complement strand
AACAAACGTCCTTTTGTAAGTCTCTGGCAGCGTCAGGTACCACAGTTTTTAATTATATGAAAAAAAAATCAATAGAGAAGCTACAAAAAGTGTTCAGGCATACATATCCGCGTACCTAGAATCAACCAAAGTTAGTATTTATCTGCCATGGAATACATATGTATTTATTTATGATGTTTTTATGTTGATACACATTGCAATGCAATTGTATCTGCATATTAAATGTACTTTATGCTTGTTCTTTTATCCTGTAATAATATTGTATTTATTGACAGGAGGGCTATGGAGAAGATAAACATTTTATTTACCGGGTCACTGTCCCTATCTATCTATCTATCTATCTATCTATCTATCTATCTATCTATCTATCTATCTATCTATCTATCTATCTATCTATCTATCTATCTATCTATCTATCTATCTATCTATCTATCTATCTATCTATCTATCTATCTATCTATCTATCTATCTATCTATCTATCTATCTATCTATCTATCTATCTATCTATATTTAGTTGTTTTTTTTCAAAACACATAGGCCTAACCACTTAAAACCCTAAATTTATCACTTGTGCCAAAGATAAAAAGACACATGGTAGGTCTACCACTTTTTGTTCTAATGACTTGTCAGCCAGGTGAGTTGAGAACAGAAGAAAAAAGTGGGTCTATATCTTTTTTGTGATAGTTATGAATCTGAAACGTTATAAAATCACTCTACCTCATTATACCTGTCAGCAAGAGAAAACAGAATTTAGAATGTTGAGAGAGAGAGAGAGAGAGAGAGAGAGAGAGAGAGCATAAACTCAATCAGATGAAAGCATATTGTTGTGTTTTACACATGTATTAAAACTATTACTCTGGCTTTATTGCAGCTGTGCGGTAGGATGACCTACATGCGAGGCTAATATGCCAATGTTGCCCATACCATGAATTAAACTCTCCTTCATCAGTGCTCCAGTTGAAATGGGGCAGTTTCCCTAAGTAAGATAAATAATGATAATGATAATAATTATAATAATAATCATCACCATCATTATCTCTGCTTGTGACTTTATCTGTGAAGTGGATCCAGTTAACTGATACCGATTCCACACACACACACACACACATATATATATATATATATATATATATATATATATATATATATATATATATATATATATATATATATATATATATATATATATATATATACACATATATATTTCAAGGTAATGTGGTACGTAGTTTTCATGTCTTTTATACCCTCTTTGAGATTTTAAGTGTTCTAAAGACCATACATTAGTTCTGCCAAAAGAAGTAGAGCTGTTTCATCCCAAAGCCATGTGTTCATCATATGGCAAAGTCAATTGCAAAGAGCTCAGTGTAATATGTATTGATATTATGGAGACATAGTTCAAACTATTGAATTTTACCCATGACCATTCTGCAAAAAAATATGTATAGCCCAGTTTATGTCTATTTAACTTTGTTAGTATGATTGGATCTCGCATTGTTCACATGGTATATACATTTTACACGCAGATGTTTTATTTAATAATCCACCGCAGTGTGTTTTACGATATTTTTACAATGATGGCACACCTTATACTGACATTCGACAAAAACGAAGTTTCTTTCCGCAAAATATGTAAGCAATTATTCACAGGAAAATAAAGATTATATGCCTATCCAAATAAAAAATTATAAATATGTTACCATTCAGATGGTACGTTTTCAGAAGCAGTGCTTAATAAGTGAGCAAGTAAAGACAAATAAAAATGGAAAAAACATATAAAAAACCCACAAAAATATGACAAAGTTAATGGTAGTTTAATTTACTTTCTACTAATATTAATTAATTACCTTTGACCGTTGGCGTACAGTCAAACTCAAACCGTTCCATGCAAAGTTTTGACAAAATGAATAATTCTTCTTTGGCGCTCATGACTTTAGCCATTGCGTATGGACTTTGCTCTCTAATGGAAACTGAATTTTTGATTGTATGTGAATACAAAATTTGAGTCCAAGAATATGAATCAACTGCTATTATATCAATTCAGAGTACACAAACTTTGGTGTTATTGGCAATAACAGATTTCCTCCAATTTTTTGTATTGTCATCAGTGTCAGGGTTCAGACTAACTTAAGATTAATTATGAGCGTGCGGGAAAACATATCAAATTTCAAACTGAGTCCCATTAAAAGTACATTCCTGCTATAACTGAAGAAGCTCTAGTTATGATTTTTGTAAAAAATTATATCGACATGTATTTGCTATATGTTGACCTATATACTTAGCTGTGCTACAATGGTAGTTCAACATTTGAAAAACTCAGACATATCACAGGATGCGAACAATCTTGCATAGGGAATTATATGACTTATATCCATGTGTCCATAAGGTGCACCTACCCGATAAATTTCCCTAACCCTGTTTTTCCCATTCAAGCCATGCGGTCATGTGTGATGAAGCCCACAAGCAAATCCCATCTGTACACAACTTAGTCCAGGTATTTCAGTGTGTACCTCACTTTCCCCCAGACTGCTTATTACCTTCACTGACCAAAACACCTGTTGTCTATGCATTTCTTCTCTAAAATGTGGTATGTTTTATATGAAGCTTTACCTTCCCATGGCCAATTTCTATGAATAATATATAAAATGACAGCTTCACATTTAATCTGAAATAATAATATTCTCTTTTGACGGTAACGAAATGAGAAAACAAGTAAATCAGAGTGATTTTGAGTATTTAATCCATGTTCTAATATGAGAAACACCATTATACCAATCAATGTAGACTTCAAGGAGATTCTTTGAAGTCGCTAACTGTGCTAGCATTTTGAACTTGAGGTATGCGGTAAGTGATCTGTGAGAAAAAAAACTAGGTTAAGTATTATTAGCTGAGATGTAAAGAGCAGGGTCTACACCACTAGGTGCAAAAATTATCTAACCATCCGTGTGTAGAAAACAATCCCAGCAGTTAAAACATGCATGCGTCTCTCTCTCTCTCTCTCTCTCTCTCTCTCTCTCTCTCTCTCTCTCTCTCTCTCTCTCTCTCTCTCTCTCTGTCTCTCTCTCTCTCTCTCTCTATATATATATATATATGTATGTATGTATGTGTGTGTGTGTGTGTGTGTGTGTGTGTGTGTGTGTGTGTGTGTGTGTGTGTGTGTGTATCGCATCACCCAATCATGTTTTCAAATGTCTTGCTCCCCTTAAAAATATCAAGTAATATCATGGCACAATATTTCTGAACAATTGCAAAAGGACTTGTGTATCTTGTGCAGGGAATCATCCTATATTTTGCATCATCAGTCATTGGATATCAATCTTCCTGTACAGTCGCTGAAACAAACATCTTCGGTCACAATTGTTTATAATCGGTAACACTTGTGTTACTTACATTAATGTGTATTAAACGAAGAGATGAGACACAGTGATTAAATTCTCAGCTGCTCAGCGAACATACCTCAGGCAGGTGTGGGTGCCCCTCTGTTCACCAGTCTGTAATATGTGCCAAGTCCTCAGAAACACAGCTTTGATTTTGTTACTCCCAAAGGAGCATCCTTGTGTATGTGGAGGAGATAATGAAGCCATGCATTTTCTATTTCTATTTTATATATATAAATATATATATTTTCTTCTCAGGAACAGGTTGGTCAGTACTTCATCATGCACCCAGGATATAATGTAACCTGGGGAGACTAGTTCATATTTGGGTGGCACTGCAAGGTTGTAAAGGCTACTTGTGTGTTCCAGCTACGTCGTTTCTTGAACGACTGAACAGATTTTTTGAGGTTTTAGTAAATAGAGCTGGCCATGTTTGGCATGGTTAGCCAGCTAAACAGATAGTTTGGCCATGTGGTTGCTAGAATTAATTGAGTCATTTTAAATGTTATTTCACATAACACAACTGCACAACTGAATTACGTATGGGATGCCGCATTTTGAATTACACCTATCCCATGCAGTCTTTTCATTTGCACTTATTTTGGAATACTTGCTTAGCTTTTCAATGTTATATTCCACGGCTGTATGCAGCTATATTCTGACATGTCAAAACTATCAAAATACTACTGCAAAGGAAAGGAGTGACAATGCAAAATCATTTATCAAATTTTGTGTGACAGAAAAATCACGTGAACACACATAATAATCATTGAAAGTGAGACAGAAAACTGCACCTTATGTTAGCGTGTTCCCTTCTGTCATAAATGAGTTAACTATGACGTTTTCTGATTGAGGATTTACACACGTGTGGGCCAGATATGGCTCAATGTTTGAAAAACTTAAACATTCTGTTCATGCATCCAATATATGATCACTTTCACTGGTTTATGGTAGTTAGGGATGGGAAACGATATAGCTTGTTATTTACTTTTGTAAATCTGTTCAAATGGCGAGTTTGTTTTAAAATACCCACACTCCACTTACCAGATTCAGACGGAGCTAACGGTAAAAGCTCTCGTTAAATCTTACTGTACTAGGTAGGTAATCTCCTAATATACATTAATTTAGTTTTGCATTTGATAAAATTTTGATAGTAGGCGTTGGTACCGATAATGTCAGTGTACCTGAAGACATGAATGCCTTGCAGGTGATGAAGGCAACTTTGGTCTATCTGGGTTCTAGACCTAACAGGTGACTTCATGAGATGAATGTACCTACATTATTAGCCCGCATCTGTGTTCAGCGCTATGCGGAAATAATCTTCACCTTTACCAGCTTCTATCGACAAAGTGTTGCTCAATTAGATTAACATTATGCTTCCAAATTCATGTTCCTCATAAAAAGACATTTTGTTAACTATTTCAGTGCCAAATCTTGACTGAGTCGGCAGCTTTCCTTTGTGCCCATTGGGAACAATGTCCCCAAAGTAGGTTGAGAAAAGCTGTTGACCTGGACTATTTCAACCTTTGAGCATTGTGATTGCCAGTGTAATTACTTTTTTATTCAGATTCAAGATGGAGTGGGGTCTCTTTCTCGTATTACTCACTGCAGTAGTTGCAGTAGCAGCGGTGGCTAAAGCAAAGGATGAAGGTAAAATTTACTTGACACTTACAGACTAGAACATATCTAGTCCGGGTTTGTTTGTTTTTTTTCGTAATCTTTTGAATCAAACTATATGATGAAAATAGAACATAAAGACAGTATTGCCGATGCTAATTTGGACTATCAAATTCACTGATTGTCAGCATTCTCAGCCACTAGCAGTTATTCAGCTTCTGAATTTTTCATTACGAATTTTACGATAGCACATATCCTAGTCATTTTTAGGGGTGTCGGGTTAATATTGTCAAGTGATGAATTTACAAATTTCATAGAACAGGAAAATTGTACCAAAGCAAAAAAATTCCAGTGATACATTTTATGGATTGTTGCCAAAACCAGTCCTTCTGGTACATTCAGCTAACCTACAGATTTTCTTTGGTTTCCTGTCTCTGAGATAGCCATTGCATACCTTATATGTCTATGCGTGTTGTTAGTACATTATGATAATAGTGATAACCATGCCCATGGTCTTGTTATTTTCAAGAGGAGGAACACAAACCATTGCCTGATGTAGCAGTTGAATTGGACAATAAGGCTGCAGTAAACTCCGATGCCATCGAAGCAGTCCAGTCACCAACCAAAAAGTAACTCATTTCAACCCATTGTTTGCTTGCCAGTCACTACAAAAGGCCCTGGTAATCGAAATTGTTGTTTTGGAATGGAGAATCCCTAATGAGAACTTTTCTTTAAGTGGCAAAATAATTGTACTTTTCAGAGAAAAAGACTAGTTTGCGATAACATTTTTCCTCTGCAAGCATTGGAGCTTACAAAAGCTGTTGACCTGGTCCAACAGCTAACACGATGAAAGTTGCAAGTCTTATATACTTTGGTAATTTTTAACTAAAAGTGAGTAAATACTGTTATTGTATAACAATAGATCCGTTTTCTCTTGTGGCTATTTTTGCCATTGCATATAGGGTCATATGTATCACACGATATTTATTTGTTTGTAAGCTCAATGCTTTAGGGTGCTCGGTGTTCTTATTTAACGACTTATGGGACCACAGATGCAACCACTGTAGTCCAATAAGCACATAGTTACTACCTACTCGTGGAGTCCCACGGACATAGCCATCAAATGTCTCATGTTTTTTGCGATATCATATCAAGGATAAGTATTTTATCCATATGATTTCAAAGTAGTTTTGCTTATACTCAGTCATGTCAGATTGAATGCCAAGCTTCCCGTGTCTCCCTCTGCATTCCATACATAGCTGTTAGTTTGAAAGATCCATCTATTTTTCCAGTGTGTTATGCGTAAGCACAAATTGACACTGAAGTTTCTCCTGGTCAGAAAAGACTGATACGAGTCTACAGTTTCTTTGTCACGTGTGGGGCCAAGCAAGGGAGGCAATTGACAAAAGTCATAGAGCTCTGACGGGTCTCGCATACACTTTTCATTACAAATGTTTTCTTTTCATGAACAACTGCAGTAAAAACATTGCCTGCTAATCCATACCTCCAAGTGCCTGTATTTTCGTTGGGCCGAGTTGTGGTGGACAAAATCCACTCATGGATCAAAGTTCATAAGCTGATTGAATCAGCTAAGTAGGAAGAAAGGATATACATGGTATTTGTATAACCTTTTGGCTGTTCATTAATGAACTTGTCGACATTTTCGTTACTTAAATTTTCCATTGAAACAATAAAACCTTCTTTTGCTATTTATTTCATTGAGAATTACAGCTTTGCTGCAAAAGTGATGAATGAAAGTTACCAAACTGACGAACTTCTTGTAGATTCCGCGGAAGGCGTCGAGTTTTCCGTAATCTTGGATATTCTCAAAGGCGTCCACAGTTAAGAAGGCTTAAATATATTGTAAAGCGTCGACGCAGAAAGTAATAACACAATGTAAGTTAACACCAGATAATAAATTTGGGATTCATGTCATTGTGTTCAAACCTTAATATGGTTAAAAATATGTACTGGAGGGTTTTTTATGTCCATTGGTATGCAATTCCATTGCTTTTGCGAAGTATTCGTTATCGACGTTTAGTTTAAACTGGCTGCTAGATGTTGAAAAAAAACAACTGCTATATATATTAGAGCCTGACGGAACCCGAACAACCGAACCCGAGCTTACCGGGTTTCAGGATTGAAGCCCGGTTCGGGTTCGGCTTTCATAGTCAGTAAACGTTCGGGTTCAGTTATCACTGTCAATGTTGGCAATAAAGTGAAATCAAAACGTAACTGAGGTTACTTTTCGTACTTGTATCACTTTAAACAATGCCACAAACGATATTTTGCAATTAAGTGCGTCACATGGGTTGCATAAATCACCTTAATTACATTAACAATAGTAATGACTCAGTGCATAAATATTAATAAATGAGTTGTTGCTTGACGATATAGATGAAATAAAGCTTTAAATGAGCATTCTAAGATGTCTAAATTTAATTTTTTACGTTTGAATTGAATATACCGAACCCGAACGGTGCCTGGTTCGGGATCGGTAATGTGTACCGAGTACCGAGTACCGAGTACCCGGTTCGGTTTCAAAATGCATGCTCGGTCAGGCTCTAATATATATACATATATGTATATATATATATATATATATATATATATATATATATATATATATATATATATATATATATATATATATATATATATATATATTTGTATATATGTATATGTATATGTATATATATGTATATATATACATATGTATATATATATATATATATATATATATATAGGGGGCAGGGTGCGTGTGTGTATGGTTACCTTGATAATTCTTAAATAACAAATGTTTCATTTTGTCCACCCTTTCCAAATTCTTTTCAGATTACAATCAAAATCCCACTTGCATTATCGGAGGTGGGTGGGTGGGTGGTTTTTTTTTTTGTTTGTTTGTTTGTTTTGGATTTTTTTATTTGCTTTTTCAAAGCATGTGTTTTACTTTCATGTCTTTGATAATTGCATTTTAAAAGTTGTTATGGTAACTGATACTTTAACCATTTTATAATCAAGAACATTTAATGCAAACATGATTTTAATAACACTAAAGCATATGCCATATGGGCAATTAATTAAATAAACAATAGGACTTGAAAGGAACATGTTGTGCAAGCATAGACAAATAAAACAGAAAAAACCTTTTAACAGGTTTTAGGTAAGATATAATAAAGGGAGTTATGTACAGTGAACATATACTTGTATTGATTTTAATATTATGTTTGTAGATAGTTAAAGGTAGAACTTCTAGTGGCCAACATCCAGTTGACACATCCACACTCTAAAAACAATCAGTGTAACAAGAACCAGACCCAAAAAGCATATTTTCGAATCCTGTATATCGATACTGAAATAAAACATAAGCCTAAACACTATTCAAGTTGTTGTTTTCAATCCAGAACAGACTGGAGGAGGCGTGATCTGTGAAAGTATTACCAATTAACAGGATATTAAAGGTAGAAGGTTTGAATTTCATTCAATCGGCAGTATTAAGATAATAAAGAAACACAACTAGTAGAGGTACGGAGATCTGCAGACTATGGAAAACATGTTTTTATATGACTGATGAAATAACAAAGCTGTGCATAATACACAGTTCATAGAGGTAACTCATATGTACGTGAAGCCAGTAACTGATTCAATAGGGTCCCGAAAAACAGATTATAAAATGACCAAAAGTCTTTGATTTTGATGAAAATGTGAATTAAAAGAAAACAACCAAAGGCCAGGTGAATATTATCCACAACATTAAGCTCAAAATAGATATATGGCTATTCTGTATTCTAGTACATACAAATTGTGAAAAGTTTTAATATAAGGACATCAAAGTTAGAAACAGGTTTGAAACTCTCTACAATAGTCAGCATGAGGTTCTTGACTGCTTTGTCGAGAAATATACCTTCGACATACAAGTTTGTATGTTCAAATTGTGTAAGGTTCATTCATCCCAACATAGGATCTTTACGATTTTTAAACTGTGAATTGTCATTAGTATGGATTCATTTCTCTTGACTTTTTAAGAGTGACTATGTTATTAAGTTTTTTAGAGTCACCAGTGTCTTTCCCTGCAAAGACCATCACCCTGTGACCTCTCTTGTAAGGCACATATTAAAAAATTTGGCTAGCTGTGTGACAGGAGAGAAGCCCAAATAAAAACATATTGAATATATGAATTACACAATGTCACGTATCAGGGTCCTTTTGTTACATACCACATATCAGTGTACCGCTTTTATATATGACTTGCCAAGTTATCCCAAAAAAGGTAGAGCCTGTTCCCCAACCCCTTTCTGACATAAAATCTTTTAAAATCAAGGTTTCCATCCCTAGAGGGCCTTTTACCTGCACTTTTAATATGCAGCGTTCTTTGACAACCCAATAAAGTTGGATCCTTTATTCTTGAATTTTGGAAATGGAATCCTGTAAAGTGGGAGCTCTGGTACCCCACCCCCACCCTCCCACGCAGCCCCATTGCTAAACACAGTGCAACCAGCCAGACTGTAATTGTTTTCCCCTAAATAAAGTTATCCACGATCAAACTCGAGAATGATATCTATAAACACCTACAACACCAAGGCTACTTTATTAAGAGTGAACAGAGTGTGAAATAAATAGGTCATATGTTGCACCTCTATATGAGTTTACGAGTACTTGCACATATCATGTTATTCCCTCCTTGACATGACACAGGCACTGATTCATAAACCAATATTGAAGATATTATTTCACTACTCATAGCATCTTCCATTGATTATTGGTGGCTGTACATTACTTGATATATCAGTTAGTTAATCCTTTACTATAGCTATCATGTTTGCCTCTTTATCTGTACTGGTGTGTCACAAATCCATCTGCACTGTGGCCGAATCTTCTGTGCATCACGTATTGTCTTGGAGTTTGTCTTCTTTCCACAGCAGGAATTCATATATGGACAAAGCCTGGTTCATCAATTTTTTCAGTTAGAGCATGTTTGTAACTTGCCACTCCTGGCAATACAATTTAGTTTTTCAGCACAGCAATACACGCTCTTGTATGGCCCAACAATTTCTTCAGAAAAAAAAAACAATGCTACTATGACCAGCATATTATCTGGACTTGAGTCCCTTTCAACAATTGTGGGATCGTTTGGACAGGAAAACTAGAGGCAAAGAAGTCTCTCCGGCTACTGTACATAGCCCAGTTTGGCCAGGCACTGCAAGAGAAGTGGGATAGACCACATCACTGTAGTATTTTTAATGCTCAAGAGATGTGAAAAACTGTTGAACGTGTTAGGCTGACATACTCGTTGCCGAGTTGTAAGGACGCAATGGACCATATAGCTAAATTATTTCTGAATCTGCAATTAGGTTGACTCTTGGTTTAATGGTCAGTTCTCATCGATTTAATTTTTCAATGTTAATTTTTATTCAATGTTTTGGTTTTTCGTGTGATATTCATTTACTGAAAGGTATATTTTCTACTTGTGTGTACTAAATAATATAATTTCAAGTTCTCATGATATAGAAGTCAGAGATAATTGTGTTAACTACACTTAAAGATTTCAGATGTGCACAAATGTATAGAACTTGCATTTTTCTGAAGTTATTTACTCTTTGGAGCATCGCCAATATTGTCTGTTGACACAGGGGCAGTGTTTCAGAGACACATTAGTCTTGAAAAGTCGCAAGCATGCCCCACAGAGCTTTGGCTTAAAATGCTGGTACGATCTTTATTTTTCAAAAGTTTTGACAAGTGCGATTGTTTCATTCAGTGACAAAGCTGTCTTCCAAGCTGCTGAATCATCAGATAGTGCTACAATGCTGTAAAGTGTGTATGCATACACTTTTGTGGCCATTAAACTCAAGGGCAAGCACAATGTCATATATATACCAAGTGCACACAGTACCACTCTTAAACTACATTCTGGCTCACAAACATAGATTTACGTTGTTGTTTGTACCAGATGAAAGCAAGTTGTGATGTCTGTACAATGTTTTGTACAATTGGATGACTTACATGCAAGGCCAATTTCCCAAATATTGAACCATGCCTTCAATTCCCTTTTATAGGTGCTCCCATTGTAACGTGGGGGTTTCCTAAATAATAATAATATTGGTATTCCATTTATGGCTGGCATATGCAAAACCATAGAGGAGATTTTCTAAAATGGTGGTGTAAAAATTTCACCCCTTTAGAACAGCAGGTGCCCCCTAGGAGTAGATTAAATTTGTTTTAAATTGTGCTGCAAGGAGCACTGGCATTGGTCTCCTATGCCAAATCAAGGTGGACATATAAACAACTCTTGCTGTAACATGGACAAAATAACATTGAAAGCAGGGTTTTACCACAGTGCCTCTTTTATGTGTAAAATGTACAGAGGATATGAAATTCGGTTTTACATCCCTTTGGATACACTGCAGTATCTTCAGCTGTTACAGGGTATTACACAACCTATACTTTCTTTTCATGTAAAACATGTCTCCTGCTTATAAATTCTTCTTTAGTTTAAAATTTGCTCAAACATCGTCCCTACCTGACAGTGTCACTTCAAACACAGAGTGAAATATGGACCAATCATATATGCACATCTGTGTTCCATGTCACATAAGTAAACCAAATGAGCATGCGCCCATGAATGTACATACAACCTGCGCTGTGCGATATTGAGGGATCGTTTTGAACAATTTGGACCCCTTGAAAAAATGGTGGGGATCCCGTGGATGTTTTTTTTTTTTTTTTTTTTTGTCACTGGGTAAAGCTATGCTGACAGGTCTGGCACAGTGTATTGGGCCACATACATGGAACATAGCGAGCCTAAGAAGAAGTGCTTCAAACTGAAGTCTTGTCATGTTGGGCTTTAGCCAAGCCACGCTTCCATTGACCAAATAGGGTGCAAAAATAGAAAATTATCAATGGAGTGCACTGTAGTCAGCAGTGTATGGTTATCTAAAGTATGTATCATTGTAGATACTCAGTCATTAAAATCGTTATGTTTCAAGACGTCAATCACAACCTGTTCATTCTACGGGGATGAAGTCCATTTGTGCAGGAAGATTCAATAAAATTACCACCAAGTATTCGATTTCCAGGTTTCTTATTTATATGCACAGGCAGGTTGTTGTTGGGGGCCCAGTTTTTAAGCATGGACCGGTGAAGTGTTTTCCAGTAAGTGGTCTTTTGTGCAGAACTAACAGAAAGAGCAAGACAGAATTTTGTCTCTAATGATGAACCGCATGAGGTTGGGGAAATTCTCTAGTAAACTGTACATGTGGAAATGCTGATGTGGTGATAAGCTAGATAAAAAAATGGTTTTGAGCCATGTAGCCTATGTATCCAATCATGTGGACATGTCTGGTCTAATGTAACTTGTGTAGATCTAGTTCAATATTTAGGCCATGTACATTTCTTTGAACATGCATGTGTTTAAACATCAGCAGAGGACCTGTCAGTTGTAATTAGTTAGAGTATTTGCTGCTGGGTGGTGGGGGTCACCACCCATTGCGTGAAAAGTTGAAAAAGTATACCTTTTAATATTTCTCACTCACATATAAAAAACGTAGAAAATGGCATATGAATAATCAAAATCAGTGGTCTATACACTGTATATTTTGTCCTTTATTTCAAGTGAATGTATGGACTATTCACATATGTTTCAGATTAAGGGCTATGTTACAGTTGCTGATGTTTCATATGGTGTCTTTACTTTTTAATTCACCAAAATACCCCTGGGTTGTCAGATTTCCTGACACATCCCACCAGGGAGGGTAAACACGGATTGAGGCTATATTTAATCCTTAATACAAAGGGAATACTATTATGTGAACATTTACATGTACATACATGATAATTAGAATACAATGACATAATGACACAGTAAACACCTCACCATCGAAAATGGTATAATAAGTGGCAAATTACCACTGCCTCCACTTTGCTTGGATCGGGTCCATCTTTTGACCACATGACCAAGAAATGTGACCTCTCTTTGAAAGAAGCTACAGCTGGAAGGTTTCAGCTTCAGACCAGCCTTGTGTAAGCCGGACACCACCCCATCTAACCTATCCATCATTTCTTCAGGCGATGTTGCCATGGTGATACAGTCATCAAGATACAAAATAATGTGGGACCATTGCAGGCCTTGCATTGCCTTGGGTGGCTGACGTGGTCTCTGTTTGATAGGCTTCGCATCCCCTGTATCCATGCTGTAGAACCATACTTATGTCCCACCAAGGTCCTTGGGTGATGTTGAGAAGACAGACTTGTGCTTGTGGGCAAGATTTGTCTGTTGTATCACGTCTAGTTCTGGTATACTTCTATCATACAAATCTAACGAAGCAGGGCACCAGCTAGCTTTTAGAATGGACACTTCAACAATTCCATCTGGCTCATCTTTACTGGCTGCCTGGCACACTGATAAGGATGAGATAGGCACAGGCAACTCATGTACCTGGTTTACTTCTTTCATAAATCCAAGTGTAGACACCTTTGGTAGCACAACACTTTCGTCTCCAGTCTTAATAGTGTGCACTAGTATGCCAAACTCTGTTCTCTCAGGGTCAACTAAGGCACTTGCCACTAAGATGTGTTCTGCCCGGCAAGTTCGAGGGTCAGGCTCCAGTACAGCACTTGGTGCATTCAGCGTCTGGCCTCGTACAGTTCCCTCTATTATGATTTTACTACTGGCTGGTATGGTAGTAATTTTTCCTAGGCTTACTTTCCTGATGCCTGGTAAGTCTCCATGTATCTCACAGTCCAACCAATTACCATAATGATTAATACACAGACCATGCTGTCTAGCAAGCATCACACAATCATGCTTGTACAAAAAGTCCATGCTTCAAAGTCCACTGTCCTTAATCAGAGCCACATACATATTCCATTCATTTAACATTGCCACCAATTGCTATAGCAACAGCAGCTGTCCCAAGTACTTCTAACTTGCCAACATCAGCTACTTCTAAACACACAGGTCCTCTCAGAGGTTGCAAAGAAGGTTTTTCTTCCACAGGAATACCATTATACACATCTGTGGGTAAGACAGTCACAACAGAACCAGTATCCACAAGCAAAATAGTGTCCAACCAATTGACCTGAACAGGAACCATTATTGAGGCACCTCCTAGGCCTTATCACTTTGTCACTTATGTGGAACCTTGGATCTGGTCCATCTTAGTTTTCCTGCTCATCAGGCATGTCAGTAGCACCCACATCCTTGTCACCATCCTTGTTAGGATCTGGGCAGTTCTGTCTCTAGTGGTCCAGCTGTCCACAGTTATAGCATTCCGCTTTCAATATATCTGGCTTGGGCCTGGGCCTACCACTTTGTGAGGGCCTGTTCCTACCCTTGATCAGATCCTTGATCTTATCAAATCTAGGGCTAAGTGATTCTTTCAACTCTGTATTAAAGTCCTGGAGACGCTTCTCGGTAACAAAGGAGTACTGTCACACCTCACCTCTATAGATGCACTAGGCTTGACAGGGTGCACAGAACTGCGGAAACCCTGTCCTTTACCTGCATCTTCCCTTAACTTCATATATGTCCTGTGTGCACCCCTGGCCTCTTTAATGGTGCCGGGATCTCACATGCCTGTGGCCACTGTGCCTTGTTGATCTTGGTAACCCTTGCAGGAAATTGCGCATAGCTGTTGTTTCCTTTGTATGGCCATCCGCTGTGGCATAACTCTTGATAATCAGCCTTTTAATGTCAGCCACATACTCAGAGAGTGTCTCTTTAGGTCCCCATTTGCAGCTTTCTAACTTGTCCAAATATGAATTGACTGTGTGTCTCTCTTTGAACCTACTTTCCAAAACTTGAACCAAAAAATTATATGGCAGCAGAGTGTCAGATGGTAGCTGGCTAGAAGCATACTCTGCTGCATTCCCTCTGAGGCTACTGGTTAGCCTGAAAAGCCTGTCTTGATTTGTCCATTGACACACTGTGGCTAAAGTCTCGTGTGGCTGTAGAAACCCTTCCCAAGATTCGTTTCCATCATACATGCTCCGTCGGGGCAGGGGAACAGTGTACACAGGTGTACTCTCCCCCCTTGGTGCCATGTGCACAGGTTCTTGTCTGATGTGCTGGTGCACCTGTGTCACTATTGGGGGTGAAATAGTAAGTCCCTCTGGTGGCAAATACTAAAATTGCCTTTTGACCCTGGGTGCAATTGTCTGTGACTGTGTCTGGCAGGGTTGACCACTCTTCTGGTCAATTACTTCCAGGATAGATTCTCTGTCTGCTGTGTTCTGAACAGGATGGTCTCGTATATGTCCAGGTTGTCTACCAATACTATCTGACAGCCTGTCAGCTCTTTCAAAACTGAGAAAGGCTTTCTGTCTTTCCAAGGCAGCAACCAGTGACAGAGCAGTCTGTTTTTCCCTTTCAGCATCCTTTGCCCTCTGGGTAGCATCCTGAGCTGACTGCATAGTTGTCATTAGCTGCTGACATAAACTTTCAAGCTCCTGTTCCACAGCTTGTTGCTCGCCATGGCTAAAAGTATCTGCCCGAGATGGCGTACTGGCAGTAGCCTCACTTACCAAGGAATGTAGGTGGTTCCCCTTGGCATGCTGGTATTTCACAATGAGTAGAACACCCAACAGGCCCAATAATTTGACTGCAATATTTGGTAACCTACAAGGTAAAAAAGCACACTCACACAGACACCACACTTCCTAGCATAGCTTGTTAATCCTCAAATTAAAAGAAAACACACACAGAGGCACCATAACTTTACAGCACAGCTCTGTTGTAATAAACCACACACATGGGCCCCAGCCTCTCAGAACTTTCACAATTTGTTGAACACTTCCAGGCTGTCCAGCCATTTAACACATAGAGATGTACACTCCTGCTCGGTCATTGATTTAATACCTCCACCAACTGTTGGTCAAGGTAAGCTTCCAGCTCTGTGAGTATATTCAGCAGAGCACAAAATGCAGACATGGACTCCTCTGTATCCTCACTTCCAACTTCTGGACAATTGTGTGCACATCTGCGGTATGACAATGTGCAAAGCAAAGATCACACTCATGAACTTCCAATTTGTCCCTGGCACTGGAAATTGCCATTTCTGAGCTGATTCTTATCCCTCAGGCTGCCACCAGTAGCACAGTTTGTCACTATGTACATATAAATAAGTCAGTAGGTCCTTTTACCAGTTATTTCAGTGCTTTAGCTATATCATTAGGTCTACATGAGGAGACGTCCACAGCTCAACTCATAACAACCCAGTCCCTTGTAGCTACAAACTTCTTATATATAGCTGGGCCTGGCCCCCTATGGAACCGAATCCCCAGACTCAGATCCCCCATGGACCCAGATCAACATAATCTCCTGTGGACTCCAATCCCCTGTGGACTCTAATCACCTAGGGACTCTGATCCCCTTAGGCCTCCAATCCCCTGTGGATTCTGATTCCCTGGGGACCAATATTAGAACAAGAAGATATTCTACACTAAAATTTCTTCAGTATTACCATAATTTACATTCACTGTTTATTTTACAATCACTGGCACTGAATATAATGCCCCAGTTTGTTTCTACTTCTGTGATACACTGGAAGGTGGTTTATCTAGGATAAGCTATCCACTTAGAAAGGGTACATACTGATTCAAGGGTAAGTCAAATTGTTCTTATCTGAACTATACAAATTTAGTAATTATGCTTTATTTGACAGGCATTCTTCTTTCATAATGAAGCTCTGCATTTATAAGCAAAACTTCACGTATTCACTATTTAGTATTTATTCATCTTTGCAACGTTCATATTTATTCATTATTATGTGGGTTGTCTTTGCTGAATATTTAGCTTAGACAATGAGCCGCTACTCAGAGAGACATGTACGGGTATAGGCTCAAAAACATGTTCTGAGTAGTTACCCGCTGAAGACCCTTGAATTTATTTGGGCTAATATAGTCTATGTCAAAATTCTACAGAAGAACGTGTGCAATATGGACACTAGTACTTCCATATGTATATAGGTTAAACAGTGACAGGTCAGCTTATGCAGAGTAAAGAGTTCGGACTGCGGTATGGAGTAATGACAACTAGGAAGTGCTTCTGGACAAAAAGACGCAAATACAATAACACTGTGAGTAACTTACCAGAATTAACTGTTGTATAAGTACCAGTAATTATATTTTAGAGTGGCTTCCCACTGAAGAAACAAGATTTTCTACATCTTCCCTGGATGCAAATATTGTGTAAATGTCTGGTTTGCTTGCATGGACAACTTTCATTTCTTACCTGTAAATAATTTATCTGGGAGGCACATTCATTATTTTAATTTTAGCTGTAATTAATTCATCTGGGAGGCACATTCATTATTATTTTGGCTGTGAACAGCAACTTAGGGGTTCTTTGACTGTTGTTTTTTTAACGTATTTAGACTACAGATGTATTATTTAAATAATCCGTAGAACTGTAAAACCTCTCGCTGTATGACTAACAGATTAATTATGTTTTTGCTGGAGAAGCCATTTTGATTGTGTACATGTAATGGCTGGCGGAGCCATTTCCAATCACTTATGTACTTGTTTCTCATTGTTGAGTGTACACGGAGATAAGAGCCTATTAAATACTGGAATTATGGTATTTTGACCTGGCCATACATTATTTATTGAGCAGGCCTATGTGCACGTTTAAATTACTTTCAGAGTAAACTATCTCTGCTTAGGGAAGGTAATTTTAAGTTGAGCATCTCTGTTGTCCAATGCCACTCGAATATTGTTTAGCATTGTAGTAGAAAATAACATGATTTCACATAATTATAAACTCACTAAGGTAAACTTCATGTGTTGCTCATGTGCTTAGTAAAGCTGTTATTGTATGCACTTAATTTATCTAGCTGGGAAGCTAAATTTTCTATGTAGAGAGCCTGCGCTTCCCTTGAAAAGCCCGTGTAAATTTCACCATGATTGACACAGGTGAACAAGAACGTTGAAGTAACCTCACTTGTACTTAGCACGTGAGGTTGTTGTAGCACTTGCGATGATGAAATTGACAAGCTCAGAGTTGGAGCGCTGCCAAGTTTTGCTGCTCCCCCCCCCCCCCCCAATCAAATTGCGGGAAGTGCAGACCTTCCTTCCCAATCAATCAAAAGGCCGGGAAGAGGGGAAGCCTTTCCCCAGAAAGTTGTGGAGCAGTTGTGAAAATTTCATATGGGAGAACGTTTTTCCCACTGCTACTGTAAAATGATTGATTTTACATGTATTTGTTTAGCATTCATCAATATTGAAGAATTGGGGAAATTTTAGGTATTATGCGCGCTTAACTTTCTGTTTTTTTCCGGGACAGTACAGTCATTATAGAGTGGAGCACATGTTATTGTTTACATGAATTTACCCATGATTCCTGGTCATACTGCTGTTCCCGCTCTTTTCCTTAGTAGGGTGAAAAAAATCCCACCGAGTGTATTATCTTGTTTTTCACCTGACCCCCAGGCAAGGATATCTATTGGACGGTGGTGCTTTAGCTCCCGGGTACAAATATATTGGTTTCCGCTCGATAGGGGTCCTGGGTCGTATTCACTGCCGGTGCTCTCAGGTGCAGCTCTGCTTCGCTGTTTTCTGAGGGAAGATTTCCATAGCCATGTCGGGGAGTTCAGGTGATGTAGACTTTTTCTGTTTTGACTTGTCTTGGCATTTGCGAGATCTTGATTTCAACATGTAGCGAAAGCGTTCTCTTAAGTTTGGGCTTTTAATTTTTTCCGGAGAGGTAAGTTAATTGTTTCGGCTGGGAACGTCATGATGGACTGGAGGATTTCCATTTAGTCCTGGCTGTTAAACTGAGAAATGTTGGTCATCGACTCCTCCGTTTTCTGGCTTCTTATCGTGTGATCCCCCTCATTCATGTCATTATGTCAGCTTAAATTTTTATAGGAATCTGGGAGAATGTTTAATTCACGACCAGGTTGCCTGTATTGTCCAGAAGTGTGTTTTCCGTGTTGATACATGTACTCCCTCTCACAGGTATATGGTTAAAATGGGGGGAAAGAATCAGTGTAATTAAGAGGTATTGGACCATGTGGCAGTCTGACATCATTGTGTTTGTGTCTAAGTCAGACAGGATTTAGGATTTGAGAGTTAGTACGTGTAAAGTGTTGTATATATGAATTGTCTTCTCAGGATAAAGGTAGAATAAGGAGGGGATTCATCCATTCATTTTTATGAAGACCCGCACACTTTCCATAATAACGTTTGGCGATATTAAGCTGAAGTTTCCAGAAATAGATATTCAGCTAAAAAAATGCATGTCTCAGTAATAAAATGCTTAAACCAGATTTAATTGCTGAGGACATGGGTGAAAGTTTGATGAGATTATGTAATTTAAACAGTATTTGAATAACGAGATAAGTTTATGCTGAAAAGGTTTAGTTTTATGGCATAAAAAATCGTTGCAAGATTAGGTTGAAGATGTATATAATGGGACTAGTATGGTTGCAGAGTTTTTTGTATAAAGATTGATTAGGAGAACTTTTGAGTTGCCAACTGAATGTATTCGTACTCTCATGGTCCGGTGATCTGTAAAAGTTTTTAGGGGAACTATGAGTTTTTTCTGAATGGCCTTGAGTTTGGGTTTTTTTTTCTCTCATGCTATTGTAAATTGTTCTGTTAAATTGAAGAGAAGACATTCACTAAGTCAAAAATCCTTTCCGTAATCAGGTGATATAGAACATCGAGATCAGAGGTTTGTAGATCTGCGAAAAATGAATTAAATCACATGTGTCTGTTAACCATGTTAAAATCAATTGTGCGACGTGAATAGGCCCTATGTATTAGTTTAAATTTTGGGAAAGCAGCGAGACGGGCGTAAGCAATTCTCCGGCGTATTATCATTCCTGTAAAACAAAAGCAATAGTCTATTCTTTTGGACTTGTTTGCATTGTCGTGGAGTGCATTCCGAGGTAAAAACGTTTCACAAATTAATACGAAGTCAAATGCTTTGAGACGGGCTTTGATAGGTTTCAAGGATCGGTTGCTCAAAATTGCCAGGTTATATGATCCATTCAGGCCACTAGGTTCGCGTCCTAAGGAATGTATACAATGTACGTTTCAGTTGAAATAATCGACCTCAGAAATCTTACGCATTTAAATTCAGATTTTGCCCGTTGAAGAAAGAAAGCACTTTCACTGATAAGAAATATTTTTCCGCACGAATTTTCATGAAAAGACTGGGTTTCCGGGTCTGGTAATATTTTCTATGACAGCCAATGTTTTTTTTTTTTGTTTTTTTTTGTTTTTTGTTTTTTTTTGTTTTTTTTTGTCCTTTCGATGTGTCCTCCGTTATTCTAAAATGCGATAAGTAACCAATATGTTTTTTTTTTTTTTTTTTTTTTTTTTTTTTTTTTTTTTTTGTCCTTTCGATGTGTCCTCCGTTATTCTAAAATACGATAAGTAACCAATATGTGTTGGTTTTCTTCGCGGATTTTTTTCCATGGTTCTCATGAAATTCTAAAGTTTGAACCTGTGAACTTTGTATGTCTGTATGCTGGTGACTGGACCAAGTCCGCAAAGTGATTACCTGCGTGTGCACCGTGATAAAAAAATGTCGCTTGGACGCTCAAGGGTGCACTAAAGAGTTAATGCGCGAAGTCTTAGGGAGAGAGTAAGTGCCACTGAAAAGTTAGCATGGAACATGCATTCAGAGGTCTCCAGCAGATGTTCTTTCAGAGGAAGACCCATATTGTGTGTGTAATTGAGACCCACAGTATTTTCGCTGTCAGATACATAAGTTTTTTTAACTGAACCTTGCATCACGTGAAATGTGTTGATACATAAGATATATGGTTCTGTGGTGTCAATTTGTCTTTAATTTGTCTGGTGACCACCAGGTGTCATCTTTGTACAGCCATAAAAAAAATTCCGCCGAAAACTTCTTTGAAATTTGATCAAAAATTGACTGCTTCAATTCTGTACCTTTATTGCAATAATTTGGTTTTCCTGTAAATATTACTGAAAAAATGTTATGGGCCTATAAATACAGTTCGATTTACAAAGAAATGTATAGGCTTTTTAATGCTTTAGTGCACCCTCAATGGTACCAGAGAGTTTTGATCTGCATAAATTAGCAACTTAAGATTGACCTTTCGAGGGTCAGGTCAGGTCAAAGCTGAGGTCATCTTAAAGTGAGGATGCTGTGTTACACCATGATAATATAAGGTTTACAATTGATTACTTGTTGTATGAACTGAACTCATGTGTGTTGAATAGGTTTATGATATTTATATTGAAAATGAAAAGAAGAAAAATATTTCAAATATTGTTATTGGTAATTTGTGCATCTTTGTATGAGTTTATCTTGGCGTCGTAAACTTATTTCTTCAACTGAAATACCAGTTTGGATTTTTGTTAAAATAGAAACAGCTTAAGTGAATTTCTCTTCTCTTTCATTTCACAAAACAATCGTAGCGTATACTGATTGTGATCGCACTTGTGTCTTTATAATAAATCAGGTTGAGAGATTATGTAGTTATTGGTTCATGACAACTGATATAAAGTTTTCTATGTTGGAGTTAATGTGTAATTATCAGGTGGTGGAACAGTTTGTTGTCAATTATGAGTTGTATGTGGCTGATACGGATACTGCTTTACGGAGATGTATTTATGTTCAGTTACAGGACTTGGAGAAGGCCCACAAGTGGTTGAATTACTCTGGTGGACTCTAAAGTCAAGGAAATTTGTGTTTTATTTCATGATTGGACCAAAAATTATTTCTGGACATTTTCAATCACCTACAATATTTCCCGTTTATTATCTTTGTGAGAGTGATGTTATTGTCCTACTTAGTCTGTCCGATGTCTGAAGTATATAAAACAAATACGAATATAAACATATTTTATTTAGTTGAGTGGTTATTTTGTAACAAGGATGTTCATCAAATCCCACATTCCCTGCTACTTACAAAATCCAGGATTTCGAGTCTTCCCCCTGAGGGAAACTTGACCTGGTCAGTCACTGTGTCAGTGGGAACTTTTATTATAAAATTTTTCATTGGGGCGGTGATTGTTATAGTTGAAGCAAAACAAAACGATGGCTTCTCATTAATAAAATGGTGCCCTTGACTGCATGGGACGGGAAGAACTGTAAACCTGAGGGATGGACTGTCAACCCGAAGCGAAGCTGAGGGTTCACAGTCCATTCCGAAGGTTTATAGTTGTTCCCGTCCCATAAATGCAAGGGCACCATTTTCTTTATTATATCGGATAACAATAAATGAACAAATATCTCGTCATTTTCATTGCATTTTAATATATCAACAATCATTCACACGACATAATTTAGATCTATTTGGTCAAGGCCGGTGTAGGAGCCTAGAAGTGACCCCAGCCTAAAAGTGACCCCCATCACTTCTAGGCTAGCCTAGAAGTGACCCCGGGTCACTTTGAGGCTGGCCTAAAAAGAATCCCCCCAGCCTAAAAGTGATCCCCAACATTTTTACAATAATGTTGTGATTCTGTGAAATTCTTTAGTATAGAAGTTTAACAGTTTAAATCTAGAGCTTGAGCAAAGTTTTTCCTGCATCAAAGGAACAATATTTTAATCAATGTATTTCCATGTGGCAGCTCTGCGAATATGCATTTTTAAAATCACTCAAACATGGTTTCAGGAAAATCAATTACAGATACGAAGTCTTTCCTGTTCTATTTATTTCTTTCTCCTAAATTTGTAATGGTAAAAATGATAAATTAATGGCAAAATAAATGAAGGACATTAGGGTCACATCTAGGCTAGCCTAAAAGCACCCCCCCCCCCCCCCAAAAATAAATTAAATATGCTTTCTTTATTGAAAAGAATGTTTATATAAATGTTAAATATTGAAATTCAACTGAAATTGTTGGAATATTATATAGTTTTCAGTATAAACTTTCGGCTGTTTCCTAAATTTTCCCAAACTTTTAAACTAGAAAACAAAGGTATACTTAGGAGCCTTAATGAAAGATCATTTCTAAGCCAGCCTGAAAGTTGCAATCCCCTCCCACCAGCACTGAAAAACACATGCTTACCTTCTTGAAAACATAGCCAGAGTAATAGGAACTTTAATTGGTATGTTCAATCACATTTTAAAAAGGTCATTCTGAGTCAAGTTCAAAACTACTATAATGATAATTTATAGGCAAGGGTCAAAACTAGGTTACCCTTGACCCGTAAAGTGCTGATTATGACTACACTCAGGCTCATCTGAATCATTGTACTGGTTCACGATTCAGATTCCTCATGAAAAGACCTTTCATTCAAGTACCATCAAGACTGGGTTCAAAGTTAGAAATTTCAGTATAATTTAGGGCCCAGGTCAACAACTTTCCTGGGGGGGGGCACTTTCCGTGCTTGCGTGGAAAGTGCCCCAAGGAAAGCTGTTGACTCAGTCTCAAATTCAGCATTTTATGGGATAAAGTGCATCTCACCCCCCCACCCTCCCACCCCCCCACCCCCATTAAGATAAACTTGTATGTGTACTCCACTGGAAAATGTTTTGTTGTGGTTTTACATGTACTGGCATTGATCTGTTCTGTCAGGGACGTATATATACATTTATCTGTTCTTTCTGTATTCTGTTTATACAGAGCAGCCAGCCCTTTGAAATGACAAATCATATGAATAAGTGAAAAAAGATCACTTTTAGGCTAGCCTGAATGTTACCTCTTCCCACCAAACTCAATGCTGATTGCCATACATTTAATCTTGATCATATATTGACTAACATGACAGGTATAGGACACTTTGTCATGCCCCACCGAGACCGTGGTTGATTTGCCACTGAGAACAAGTACTTCTCACAAGTGCCTTGAGGTAATAACTTGATTCTAGAATGTCCACATGAATTTATTCTGTTCTGACTTGCACCTTTACACATATTTTATTTCTTGCAGTTTAGATACATACATGTATTTAGATTACAGATCTGATGTTAAAGATTTTCTGCAAATTATTCTTTCATTTTTCGGTGTATAGGCCAGGTGTAAGAAATAGTATAGAATATGTAGGCATGTGAAATATCCTTGCAATAACTTGATGGGTGCAAAGTTGTGCATGTAAATGCAGTTACATGTATTGATTCTGTAGCTGTCCATTCCTTTATTAGATCAAATAAATATATTGACTCAATGATTTATTGAATATTTGTGAAGTTTAAAATTTGAAATTCATATTGCATATATACAATTTAATCTTGAGACATGTATGGTCAGTATGTTTTAGATGAAATTTTATGGCACTTTGATGAAATGGGTCTAATAAACTTATGATTGTGTCCTGCAAGTTAAAGAACCAAATGAAAATTGTATTATCGCTGTTGTCATAGTTGTTCCAAGTTATTGAACAAACTAAGTTCCATTTATTACTCTTATACTGAAGATTTTTCATCTGAATCACAATATTATGGTAAAATGTGTTGGGGGTCACTTTTGGACTGGGTGGGTCCTAGCCTGAAAGTTACCCGGGATCACTTCTAGGCTAGCCTAGAAGTGATGGGGGTCACTTCCAGGCTAGCCTAAAAGTGATGGGGGTCACATCTAGGCAGGGTCACTTCCAGGCTGCCACACCGGGTCAAATGTGCAGTGCCACTAGTGACAAAAATTGGCAGCGGGCAACAGTAAGTTTCTTGCGGTTAACAGCCAAAACTGTTACACGCCCAATTGGCCAATCAGAACACTAGATTAATGGCTGAGGTATAATAAATTTCACTGTCCTTGGAAGCAGACGAAGAAAGCAGAATTCAGTGTCAATCCAGAGTCAGCAGAATGGCCAGTGGGCAGATTGTTGCCACAGTAGCACGCAGTACAAGTTTTACTGGGCAAGCTCCAATAAAAAAAGCACTTGTAGAAGTTTGTTTAGCAACTTTGGGAGCGATACTGGGAGGGCCCCGAACAGCACAGCAAGACCAGGTATTATGTTGTAAATAGTGTGGCGTCCTGTTGTAAATAGCCCAGTGTTTTTGTGAACTTGTGATCGAACTGCCCTCAGTATTGTATAATAATAATACTCTGTGGCACTCCGCTCATTTTCCGCGGTCCTGACTAGCTAGTCAGGTGGCCTTTATATATATATATATATATATATATATATATATATATATATATATATATATATATATATATATATATATATATATATATATATATATATATATATATATATAAACTCAAATTCGTCGGAGACCTTTCGCGGTGTCAAATAATAACCAAACAGTCATTCGACGTACCAATGTCTTATTTCCCATACCTTGCTTGGAAGACCATGCAATTTGTATGCTTTTTTGTATACAGACAGTGTTTTGCCATGACATCCAATGAATTTAAATATGTATGAATTTCAGTGTGTGTGTGGTGTTTTCAAATTGTTGAACTTTACGCAACTCAAGATTACTGGTCTTGGTGTGTATGAAAGTGAACATTGACGCGTGGGGTTTTTGAAATTCTTGCGTGAAACTGCTGAACAGAATGAACGTCTCCAAACAGGACAGCGGTTAATGTGAAAATGCCCATAAACTAAATTTGCAGCATTGACGCTGCTAAGATTGAAAGTACCGAAAAAGAAATATCGATACAGATGAGCGTGTCCAGGGAACTTGCCTGAAGCTGAGAATCTGAGCGGTAAAATCCATCGGTAACACGCTACCTTATGCTGAAAGCTGTATATATGCTGCAAGTTTAGCTTCTGGGCATTTTCACATTAACCGTTCTCCTATGTGGAGACGTTCATCCTTTTAATCATTTTGCCGACTTTGTGGAGAGGCAAACCACTGGCACGTCGCAATACATGATCAATGGTCAATCTGGCTTAACATTTGAGGGAAACCCGTAGGCCTATACATCTTAACGAAACCTGTTACTATTGAATTCTAAATAATATGTATTTTCATGTATTTAGCTTACTTCTAGACAGTTTTATATGAGAGGAGAAATCATGCAATCCCATTAAAAGAATGAAAAGATAGGCCTATAGGACCCAGCTGGGTCTCAATGGATAACATTGGCCATCCAATGGGATATCATTAGTATCCCATGGATGGTACTTGTGCAATATCTGAAATTTGAGATCCTGTGGAATATTTTGTGGTTTAACAGTTAGGCCTATGCGCAAAAGCAGTAGTCATCCTATTCACTGGCAAGATGTCAAGTTTCAACCATACTTTGGTGTTCAGAATGATCAGGTACAAATGCGGCCTCATTTCCAAGTCCAGATTTGTCAAGCCACATCTTCAATATACTTTTGTCGAAATATTGTCACTCGTACGTTAATTTACCGTCATTCAGTGGCAAACAAAAGATCGTTATTATTATTCTTATTATTCTTATTATTATCATTCTTATTATTCTTATTCTTATTCTTATTATTATTATTATTATTATTATTATTATTATTATTATTATTATTATTATTATTATTATTATTATTATTAGATATGTATCGAAATGAACAATACAGAACATACAACCATGTACGATTGCACAAAACAAAACAAAATAAAGTACTGGTTCTTCTGATGCAGATCTATCTTGTGCAAAATCATTAACATTAAAACAATTATACTCTTTTCTATTTGCGCACATGAGCCAAGCGAGTCCAGCATTCAGAATGAAATATATCAATTCACACTACTTACACCTCGCCTAAGAATTAAAAACATGTAAGCTGAGAACACAGGAATGAGACAATTGGTTGAAACATACTTATTGTCAGGAAAACCGAGGAAGAAGGGTGCCCTTTCTAAATCCTTCTTGCAGAGAACGGAACAGATCAGAGGACGGATGTTACAGTGCAACGCCAGTGCCATGTCTCTCATCGATTCCAGTGGGAATGGGACGAGCGGCGTAGCAGATGTTAAAGAAGGAAAACATGGACATTAGTGGTACGAAAACAGAGATACAGAGTCTCTTGAGTTACCTACATGACAACTTACTCTTTTATCTTGAAAGCCTTCGCTTTTATCTATAAATTCTTGAACAGATGGAAATGTTATTTTTGGCGTTCCAACGATTACTGTCATACAGAATCGTGCTAATGTTAAAATGAGGAAAGGGACTGATGGGCATCATGGGTAACAACCTCCCAAGGAGAAGTTATAGTAAGGAAAATAGTCACACATTTTCGGTGGTAGCATCACATGAGCAACCAGAAGACACTTTCGAACCTATCTTGTAAAGATGTTTTTGTTTGATTGACCACGGCCCATACGCAATCGATAAAGTAAAGCATATAGTTTATCTCGGTTCTACAAGATAATAGCAGAGGGGAAAAGGATTTCTCAATTACGATTCTTCTGCACCTGAAGAAAGGTAAGTTGGAGCATTTGCGGCGTAATGCCCACTAGTATTGTGGCAAGGGTATTCAGCAGGTCTTAAGTGTTTGAAAGAGCACAACATAGACAACTACGGGTCAGCTCGTGGACAATAGGAGATATTCATATGTAACTGCGATCCTGCGCACTTCCTGTGTTGCCGGGGCAACAGACTGATGCTTCCACCATGATCAGGGCAGATTTGTATTATATACTACAGAAACATCCATGAATAACACCTTTTCCACCAAAAGAGAGCCCGTTTCTAATAAATTTAGGCATCCTTTATGTTTCAAATATATGTTAATACATTTTCATAAGATTATTCTGTGTTCTTGTTGTTCATTTTATTGGGAAAGGACTTTTGACCATGCTAAATACATGGATCTGCCCTGATGCAGGTGGCTCCCTCTTTTGTTCGATAGGTGTTAGAGTAGGACCGCATTAAATATGAATACGTCATATTGTATACATCATAATGCATTTTGATCTCTTCCTTGCAGCAACTTTCAAAGTATGAGCAATACCAGATTAAAGTAGCCGCTATAGCAGAACCCCATGTACAGAAATTGTCACTGCTTTTAAATGTTATCGAATTTTATGCAGTACATTGGATATTTAAGAGATACTAGTGACCAAAACTTTGTGTGGCCAGGCATATTATTCTGCAAGGCAAACCGCATTAAAATAAGCCTGTTTTCTGTTCATATCTTAAAGTTTGTTATTCAGGCATCTATATACATTATATTATGCAAAGTACAGTACTGGCGTGATGCAATCCCCAAAAATGAGACATATTGATGCCAAAATGAAGTCTTGACATGTGGACATTTTTGTTTGTTTGTTTGTTTTGTTTTGTTTTTGTTTTTCACGAAAATAAGGAGTGGGCGAAGTGTGTATCTTTATAATCCCTGTCAAAATTTAGCGATCAAAGTATCTATATTTTTTAAAAGGGTGTTACCTTCGCTTTTTAATGATACCAACATAAATAAAATATGTTGAAGATTATGGCTGCTATAAGGAAAAGAAACAGGTAGGTGTAAGCCCTGACATCAAGAGGTTGCCCCCCATGTCAGATCAATTTGTAAACCTACACAGAATAATGCACTGTATGACATCATTACATGACAACAAATGCACCTTGCCATTGTGAGGTAATAATAATTTATGTCACAATAAATTAAGTGTCTCCATTTCTGTGAATTTTAACAAACGCATGTTCCCACTGTATAGAGGCCCAGTACCCTCCCCCGCCCTGGAATCCAGCATCCACTCGAAATCTCATATGGCATCCAGTTTAGTTTTCAGCGTAAGGTGTATTGGTTCAGGATCATGGCAATGCGTTGCAAGCAAGCAAGTAGCTGATCCAGCATCCAGTTTAACATAAAATTTGGAATCCGCGTCCACTTTAAGAAATGTAGGAATCTGGCATCCAGTATAATTCAGGATCTGGAATCTGGCGAATGCATGCTCTTAAAATCTATGGAATCCGGCGTCTATTTTAGGGGGTACAGGGCCTCTGTATACATGTACAGGTCCTTTGTGACGACCAGTCAGACTTGAAGAGTGACTTTGGGCATGCACAGATCGTACGGGTCCTCTTGCAGGTTCTCATGCACATAATGACCTCACAGGTCCCCGGTCACATGAACTTAACAATCGCAGTGGATTGTCCAACCAGAAGCCATATCATATCCAAGATGAGCAATCAGATCACAGAACAGCCCCCCCCCCCCCCGGGGGGGGGGATATATATATAAGACACACTGTCACATGTCTATCATTCCTTCTCGAACCGCTGGAGAAACAGTAGAAAAGGGGTCAGGATTGAATAGATGAAAAGACACAGGCTAAGCTGTTTACATAGAATCTACACTCTCTGGTTACTGCATATAAATTTCATGTGTAAATACCCACAGGGCAAGCATCTGGACCGACTGAAAGTACTAAACCATGGACCTACTATCTCAGATAGTAGATCCATGGCTAAACAAAGTAGGTTTTCCTTGTAACTTAAGTTCAGTCTCAATAATAAAACATTCTTTATGTGTAATAATAATAATAATTTATTGGCTGAAGCTACGCCTTTACAACGGAGGCACCACGGGCAGCGCATGACCCGAAGTGCGTCAAATGCAAAACACAGCAGACTACACAAAGGTAAAAAACAGTAAAACACAATGTATATACAACACGTTGACAGCAGATTATATGTACATGGAAACTTAAAGGTCGGCATTGGCGAGTCAAGTAGCTCACTATTAATTGAGCACAAAGACCACAACACCAGGGACATAGATGCATCATGGACCTACTATCAGGTTGTAGGTATGCATGTACACACCCAACAGTGCTGGTCCCCGCCACAGCTTCACAGCAAAAACAAGGTGGAACAATAGCCACATTCTGGCAGATCATATGATAATGCTAAACTAATACCACCCTGAGTCTCAGAAAATGTGAGAGAAACTAATTAATTCACCAATAGAAATGGCCGGCTATGGCACTCTTGGGTGAAGGTTCCATTATTTTACCCCTGTCTATGATATGTAGGTGTTTCTAAAAAATGTACTATTTTTTCTTAACAAGTGGACTGTGACAGTGCTGTGCTCAGCTTACATGTACACATACCTTTGCGATTTTTTTACGATTTGCCCTAAAAAGGAAAAAAATCATAAAAATAAAAATATAAATGGAGCGTGACCATTTAAACAAATCTGGTAGAGATCCATCCAAGGTACATTGTCACCAAGTTTCAAGTCCATCTGGCAGACTGTATTCGAGAAGTTCAAAATGTGAATTAGCTTTAGAATGCCCATTGACTTACATAGTGATCAATAGGAAAGGTGCATTTACCAGTACCCAAAATCGAAAAAAGTCGTTTAAAATCAGGAATCATTGCCACCCAGTGAACAACTTTGCTTGACCCTTCCACTTGGAACAAATCCACCAAGGTTCAGCTTAAAAGGAGTGACGGTTCTGGAGGAAATCTTGAAATATTAGAAAAAAAATGCAGCATCACCTGGTGAACAAATTAAGAACTAGGAGTCTCTAGGAGTGTTTCTGTGTGATATCAAGGCAATCGGGTGAGTGGTTTCAGAGAAGATTTTTCAAGATTTGCCCTAAAAAATCCCCCCTCCCAAAAAAAAAAAAATAAAAAATCGCTGGAGCGTGACCATTTGAAAAAAACATGGTGGAGACCCACCCAAGGTACATTGCCACCAAGTTTGAAGTCAATCTGGCCAATAGTTTCGGAGAAGATGTCAAAAATGTGAATTTGCATTAGAATGCCCATAGACTTGTAAAGTAATCAATGGGAAAGGTGCATTTACTAGTAAGTACCCGAATTAAAGAAAATATGAAAAATCAGAAATCCACAGCTTACAACCTAGCGAACAACTTTGTTTGCCCCTTTCACAAGGCATATATCCATCCAGTTTCAGCTTAATCTGAACAAAAGTTCAGGAGAAGGAGTCTAAAATAGCAAAAACACACACAAAAATCATTGAAAAAAAAATGAAAAAATTGCAGTGCCACCTGGTGAACAAATTAAGAACTAGGAGTGTTCCTATGTGATATCAAAGCAATCGGGCGGGCAGTTTCAGAGCATTTTTTTTTTTCAATTTGCCCCCCCCCCCAAAAAAAAAAAACTAAAAAAAATTCATAAACTAGACGGCTGCGTGCACAGCCCCTGCTCAGCTGACCTAAGCTAGTCCAACAAAATCAAGGTTGCAACCGAATTAGTACAGTGGCGAGTCAAAAAAAAATTGAAACCATTCACCCCGCAAAATACTCAGCTAAATTTGGTACCAATCAAAAGACAAGAACCTGAAGTTTAAGGTTAGGTAAGGTGTATTATCAATTTCAAGGTCAATTTATATTTATATTGGTACCATAAAAACCAAACTAAGTTTTCAAAGAATAAAGTGAAAAACGCTTTATTAAACATGACTTTATACACATACAAGATACTACCTCACAACTTTACATCAGCATACCTACTATACAGATGTTTCATAAGAAACCAGTTTGAGATAGTAAGTGTCAAGATTTGGTTGCCATGGCAGCAGAATGTTTTTAAAAATCACTTAAATTTTCATTTAAACATTAGAAACCTGTTTACAGCATTAAATATCGGGAATAATTTTCATCCCATTTGGTGTTAAAATGTAAAGAGATTCTGCACTAACTGTGAGGTCAATCAAGTGAAGTAAGAGTGTTTTGGGTCGCCTAGCAACGTTCTATCAAATGTTTAGATCACTCAAAATGAGCAGATTTTTGTGGATATGGCAATTTGTCACATGGCCAGTGCTGCACATTGCTGAGAAATGATAACATGTGATAATACTGCCGGTAAATCTTTCCAAAAGCAAAAAAATTACCTAGCTAAATTTGGTATTAATTGAAAGATAAGAACCTGTACTTAAAGGTGAGGTAGAATGTACTATCAATTTAATGTGCAATAGATGTTTTTACTGGTTACCATGGCAATGAAATTTAGAGTTGAAGTAATCAAGGAAAAATTCGTTTTTAGTAATCAAAATTAAAACTTCAGGTTATTATCTTTTGATTGATACCAAATCCAGCCAGCTATTTTTCCAGTTGAACGAAAACTGAAAAATAAGCCTTTTTCAAAATTTAGCTGCTCTGCTTAATAGACCTATGTTGAGCTTTAACTGAGTGCATATGACATTCAGAAGTATTTCCAAGATGGACGGAGCACTGAGCCCCCCTCGAAACCACAGCCTGATTACCAAGTCAGCTGAGCTAAAAATTGCAGTGCCACCTGGTAAACAAATTACAAACTAGGGGTCCCTAGGAGTGTTCCTGTGCGATATCAAAGCAATTAGGTGAGCGGTTTTGGAGAAAAGGATTTTTTAAGATTTGGCAAAAAAAAAATCAACAAAAATATTCATAAAAAATCCAACCATGGAGTGTGACCATTTGAAGAGGCATGGTAGACCCCCCACTCCCTCAAATGGTACATTGCCACCAAGTCTGAAGTCAATTTTCCTGGCAGTTTCAGAGAAGTAAAAAATGTGAATTAGCATTAGAATGTTCATAAAACTTACATACAGTACTAATCTATAAGAAAGGTGCATTTACCAATATGTACCCGAATTGAAAAAAAATCATTAAAAATCAGGAATCCACAGCAGTCCCACCAAGTGAACAACTTTATTTGACCCTTCCACAAGGAATATATCCACAAAGGTTCAGCTTAATCTGAGTTACACTTCTGGAGAAGTCGAAAATAGTGAAAACACAAAAAATCATAAACAAAAGAAAAAAGAAAAAAATCCAGTGACACCAGGTGACAAATTAGGAACTGAGTGTCTCTGGAAATGTTCCTGTGTGATATCAAAGCAACTGAGTGAGCAGTTTCGGAGAAGAGTTGTTTTTTTTAAAGATTTTTGCCCAAAAAAGAACAAAGTTTCATGAAAAATCCAAAAATTACTGGACCATGACCATTTGAACAACCCTGGCAGAGACCCACCCAAGGTACATCCCCACCAAGTTTGAAGTCAATCAGGCTGACAGTTTTGGAGATGTCAAAAATGTGAATTGTGAATGGATGGATAAGACAGACAGATGGACCGGGGACGACTCGGCTTCCCAAAAGCTCAGCCCCAATCGCAAGTCAGCTGAACTAAAAATTAAAAATCACTGATGCGTGACCACTTGAATAAACTTGGTGGAGACTACATTGCCATCAAGTTTGAAATAAATCTGGCTAACATGAACAGATATATATATATATATATATATATATATATATATATATATATATATATATATATATATATATATATATATATATATATATCAGCATGCACACACACACACACATATACATACAATATATTGTTGACTTAGCACGTATCTAGTATTTTCCATATTTCTACGAATGTTGAAAAATAATGGGTAATAAATCCGGAATAATAAACTTTAACATGTGGCATAAAACTATGAACATACGGAGGTCGAAACTGTGAAATAGGTTAAGAATATTCGTAGACTTACTTAGTAATTAATAGGAAAGGTGCATTTACCGATGAGTATCCAACTTGAAAAAAAAATCATTAAAAATCAGGAATCCACAGCATTGCCACCTAGGGAATAACTTTCTTTGACCTATCCACAAGGAATATATCCGCTAAGCTTCAGTTTAATCTGAGTGCCAATTCAGAAGAAGACATATAAAGCAAAAACACACAAATATCATGAAAAATTAGGAAAAAAAATGCAGAACCACCTGGTGAACAAAGTAAGAACTAGGAGTCCCTAGGAGTGTTCCTGTGTTAGTTCAAAGCAATCCTGTGAGCAGTTTCAGAGAAGACTTTTTTTTTTTTAATTTTCCCCCAAAAATCATAAAAAATCCAAAAATTACTGGAGTGTAACCATTTGAACAAATCTAGTAGAGATTCACCTAAGGTACATTGCCACCATGTTTGAAGTGAATCTGGCTGACGGTTTTGGAGTAGAAGGGGATTGTTGACGATGGACAGAGGACCATAAGATAAGCTCAGCTGCTGACAAGTCAGCTGAGCTAAAAATGAAAATTTCATGGGCAAAGATCATCTTTTGCCCGAGTGTGACATGAACAAACAGGACATGAATCTGGGAGGTGTCTCCTGATGCAAAATGATACACACATAAATTTACCTAGGGTCCACCCCTGTTTTCATCCGGTCTATTTCATATTGCATTACCTTGCCTTTCCCTTATATGTAGGCCGGTCTAGATTTGTGTAACAAATGCACCATGAAAGCAATGCAACTAAGCATATGTGGTAACTAGCTTTACATTGAACATCATTTTGATTTCAATTTCATATGAAAAAAAAAATATATCACTTCCTAAGAAATGCACATACATTAGTTTCTCTTTGTATTAAATACAGCTATGTTTCTTAGAGCTTTTGATCAATGATTTTGGCCATAACTAGGTCTTAACCACAGTTATATGTCTTAAAAGAGTTTCATCAACTGTAAAGAATCTACTTATTTGCGACCGTTGACAGTGCTTGTTTTCAGCCTTGAGGCTGTGGTCATACAACCGTTGCTTTGCCTTTCAAATCAAAGATTGAATCATGAGCATTTCAGAGCATGCTCATGTTGCTAATATGCCAAAAACCGCATGTTGATGGAAGGTGCTGAACAAAAGCCTGTGAATGTTATTTGAAGTACATAATGCACCACAGAAAATGTTTGAACTCCACCATACACATTTCAATGAATCTTATATATATATACATGTATATGTATATATATATATATATATATATATATATATATGTGTGTGTGTGTGTAAATATAAATATATATGTATATATATATATATTTATATATATATATGTATATATATATATATATATATATATATATATTTATTTATTTATTATAATTACATGTATATGATCAATGAAATTATATAGTATAGTCATGTATATAAGTTTTCTTTCAATTTTTCGGGTTCTTTTGTGTTTTTTCCTTGTATATTTTAAGTAATTAATTTGCTTTGCTTTTAAACTTACATTTGCAACATGACCATAAAGACTTAAATAATGTTCAAAGAACATTATACAAATGAGGACATTTTAGCAATAGTTGAGCTGCTGGAACGTGTTCACTGTCAATGAATATAGCAGGTTTAGATTGTTCTGAAATAAGTCACATTAATTTCATACGTTTGGAATAGAAAATGCTAAAAAAAAAATCATTAAATCATGCCATAATAACATGTTTTTTTATGAATTTATGAATGTGACAACAATGAATCTTTTCTGAATTTCGAAAAGCTATCTAATTCCATTGCATCAACTCTTTATCCCCTTGAAGAATTTCGAGTGACAGGTACATGAAAACAACCTGTCCATTGGCCTTGTATATTAGCAATGTTTCAATATGACATACTTCATGCAGCATCACGTATGTGATGGCACAGTACAGGGCCAGAATTTCGGTGAGAATACAGAGAATCCATTCTCGTAAAGATTCTCCTAAACTTGTCTTTTTTTAAAAAGGAAAGCAACTGACAAAAATCAAAATAGATTCTCGTAAAATTTTGTGAAATTCTGGCCCTGCAGTAACATATTTAGAATGGCACAGATAGGCAAGAGTTTATATCTCTATGTACTCATTCAAATTGCACACTGGGTAAAACAATATGCGTGATATATTGTGTGTAGTATTACCATATTTAAAGTGTGTGTGTCAACAAACACTTTTCTGGTTTTCCTCGAGTTCTTTATTATGTCTGTGTGCCAACACAGACATACTGTTTTTCTAGGAATTCTTTCTTTCTTTTTACTTTCTTTCTTCTTTCTTTCTTTACAGGCAGATTTGTCTGACATTTCATTTGAAAAGTATTATACGTAGATACTCCAAACTTGGCACAATTATACTTCTATAGATGAATTCTGACCTTTTCATAATCAGAGGTCATGCTTTTCAAAATAATGCAAATGCGGGCTAATTAAAGTTTTAAATCTTCAATATCTTATATACTATAGTAGATGCAGTTCCGAGTATATTGGAGTTCGATCATATCAAGGCAAAGGTCATCTCAAATGTTAAGGTCATGTCAAGATCAAAGGTTGTGTCAAGGTCAAAGATCAGTTTGTCAAAATGTCATTTTAAAGCCAAAATGTCATTCTAAAGGTCAAGGAACACTTCAGATAGAGGTCACTTCAAGGTCAAAGGCCACTTTCGATCGTGGCTATCTTTTAGCCATAACTTGGTCAATTTTTATCAAATTTTGATCATGCTGGGCTCAAATTGTAGCTATTGTAACACTGCACATTTTTGAAGTCTTGCCTTTTTATAATGAGAGGTCATATTTTTCAAAATTAGCCAAATGAGGGCTAATTAAAGTTGTAAATCTTCAACATCCTATATACTATAGTAGATATAGTTCCAAGTGTATAGGAGTTCAATCATAGCAAGGCAAAGGTCATCCCAGATGTTAAGGTCATGTCAAGGTCAAAGGTCATGTCGAGGCCAATGTTAGGTCAAAATATATCATTTTAAAGGTCAAGGTTCACTTCAGGTAGAGGTCACTTCAAGGTCAAAGGCCACTTTTGATCGTGGCTATCTTTTAGCCATAACTTGGTCAATTTTTATCAAATTTTGATCATGCTGGGCTCAAATTGTAGCTATTGTAACACTGCACATTTTTGAAGTCTTGCCTTTTTATAATGAGAGGTCATATTTTTCAAAATTAGCCAAATGAGGGCTAATTAAAGTTTTAAATCTTCAACATCCTATATACTATAGTAGATATAGTTCCAAGTGTATAGGAGTACAATCATAGCAAGGCAAAGGTCATCCCAGATGTTAAGGTCATGTCAAGGTCAAAGGTCATGTCAAGGCCAATGTTAGGTCAAAATATCATTTTAAAGGTCAAGGTTCACTTCAGGTAGAGGTCATCTCAAGGTCAAAGGCCACTTTCGATGGTGGCTTTCTTTTAGCCATAACTTGGTCAATTTTTATCCAATTTTGATCATGTTGGGCTCAAATTGTAGCTATTGCAACACTGCACATTTTGAAAACTACATGTGACCCCTAAAGGTCAAAGGTCAACGTCATTTGAACCTTTGAAAGTTTCACTCGGCCATAACTTGTCCAATTTCCATCAAATTTTAATCATGTTGGGCTTCAATTGTCGGTATTGTATAACACTGTACATTTTTGCAATTTACATGTAACCTGTAAAGGTTGAAGGTCAAAAGTCAAGGTCATTTGGACTTCGAAAATTATTTCCAGCCATAAGCTGAATGGAATGTGAAGTACCAAAGCACAAAAGTTGTACCATTTAATATTTACAACTTTGGAAGACACACAGACAGATTTGCTTTGAAGCAAATCTTCTTTTCTGGTTTCTTTCTTTCTTCTTTACCAGCAAATTTGTCCGACACTTTTCTCGGACACTATTATATCTAGAAACTCCAAACTTGGCATGATTGTACCTCCATACAAGGCGTTTGACCATTTTATACAGAGGAATGAAGATGTTTAGAATTATGCAAATTATGGGCATTTGAAATTTTAAATCTTGAATATTTTCAAAAGTATAACAGATAGAGATGTCATTCCAACTTTACTAGGGGGTTATTGACCATTGCGCATGTAATGAATCTAGAGCAAAAGTTGTAGCAATTTAAATTATGCTTATTAGGGGCATTTGAAACTTTAAAACTTGAATATCTTCAAAACTATTATAGATAGAGATGTCATTTCTTCTAGGAGGTTGTTGACCATTGCGCATGTAATGAATCTAAAACAAAAGTTGTAGCAATTTAAATTATGCTAATTAGCAGTATTCAAAATTTTCAATCTTTAATATCTTCAACACTCTAATAGATAGAGATGTCATTCCAACTTCTACTAGGGGTTTGTTGACCACTGCACACTTAATGAATTAAAAATAAAAGTTGGAGCAATTTGAATTATGCTAAATACCACCATTAGAAATTTTAAATCTTGAATAACCTCAAAGCTATAATAGATAGCGATGCCATTCCAACTTCTACTCCTGTGTTCTGGAATAGTTGTACATTGCCATACCAATATGCCTTGAAGACACACACACTGATTTGCTATACAGCAAATCATCTTTCCTAGTTCAAATAGTACCTGTTTTGATCTGCACTTGTCTTGCTCCCTTTGTCAAATCTATATAATGGAAAGTGTAAATGCACAGATAGAAGATGCGATTGTTGTCCCCTTGACATGACAAGTGTTGATGGAGTCGAATATGCGTCTGCACAAAACGGATCCCTGATGGGAACATTTTGTCCTTGTGGCCAACATCTACTACTTCATGCCATTCTAATATTTTTGTATATCCATATCATTTTAAATGTGAAGATGCAGGGAGTGGGCATCCCGTGGGCCTGTGTGACAACCATATATACTTTCTATTCTCAAGAAATGACGAGGAATTACGTAGCAAAGAATGCTGTCTCCACTTGTGCATTTGTAAAGGAAATGCAGTTGGGTTATCTTTTGTTCTTTTTTGGTGCTATTCTTTCATTTACATACATTTTCTTGAAGACTATGGTAATTATGTATCCTTGCAATCAGGCGTGTCTGAACAGTGTTGAACATCAATCAAACTGACTATGAATTTTGAAACACAGTATTGGGATTTTACTTACTGTTAGTAACGACTGCCAATTTTTATCTCAAAGACAAATAAGTTGATGGTGACCTGAATTATAAAGCTTCTTTCACTATAAATTCAGGTTATATTTCTTATCTTTGAGTCATCTAAAGGTCATATTTATTCAACTGGTTATGACTATAGTCCCTACTTCAGGCTATTTTGATATTGTTGGGAAACACAAGCTTTGTTTACAAAGGGTATACAGTAGTCCCTGTCTAGACAGACCACCTGCCTTGAAAGACCACTTTTCAGGATACTTTGCTCAGTACATTCTTCTTATATGTACCTCCTATGAAAGACCACCTGTCTTGAGAGACCACAATTTGGTCATCCCTAGAGGCGGTCTTTCAAAACAGGTTTTACTGTATTTGATATTGATAAGTCAGGAACAACTCTATGGGTAGTACCAGCCCTGGCCCCGTCTGAGCACACACAGCAAAATATGTATATACAGTGGTCCCTGTCTTGAGAGGTCACTCCTATGAGAGGCCACCTGTCTTAGAAGGCCACTTTTGGACCTTCCTTTGGGGTGGCCTCTCAAGTCAGGGAATACCATCTGTATATATATATATATATATATATATATATATATATATATATATATATCACTGAGTGATTTATGTTTAAGCAGGGATCTGCATTGGTAAGTGTTTTGTAGTAACCTTGGCTGAGGCAAGTAGAACACTACTCAGGCGTCAACCTAAAATCAGATAATTTTTTCTTATAGTTGGGGGGAGGGGGTACCATTCTTTCATTCAGAGCAATAGTTCTCATGGTGTATTAAATTCACTGGAATAACTTGTCAGGCAAGACTATGGGACAGTCTGATAACTTTAATCATTGCTATTTTGTTGACAGCCAAGCCCTTTGTCGACCCTTTTCACATTTTGCCGAGGAAAGACTGCCCTCAAGTTCATGTTTTCAAACATTTATCATCTAACATTCCAAACACTACAATTAGTTTGAGATCTAGACTATGCCATGAACTTATATCTGTGACTAGGTGCTGTTTGACGATCACATGATCTTCAAACAAGTGCTACTGTCTGTATTGTATGTTTTTGACAGACTGAGCTGCAAATGTTAAATATGTATCAACAAAGTCTACCATGAAGTGTCTGTTATTCATCTCAAGGGTTTATCAGTGGCTCAGCTAGCTCCCCCTACTGTCTCAATGTGGTACCAACACCCATTATATATTATTCATCACCACATTGTGAAACTAAATACAGTGGTCCCCCTCTTATAAGGCCCCCCTGAAGAGAGGCCACCCCCTCTAGAAAGGCCACTTCTCCATGCAGCAAGTATGGGATTTCCATAATATACTCCCCCTCAAGAGAGGTCACATCTCTGGTGCATCTCTGGCCTTATAAGAGGAGGGCCACTGTAAACAAACCACTCGAACATTGGTAATTTTTTAGTGTCACAAACTACTTTACAAATTTCCAGATGTAAATTTAAGATGTTACTTTCAGTTTGTTTTTAACAGACTCCAAAGGATCATGCGAATCACACGTTTTCTTTGACTTAACTTGAATTTATGTACACATACAAGTTACATTTTTATTCAATAATTTATTTTGTGCATTACTTTTTTAGTTAAAAAAAAACTGGTTTCTAATTATGGAAGCTTATTTGAAATATACCTAATGCTACTTCTCATCTCGTCAAAGCCATTTCTTGTGTGTGTTTTTTTTCATTGATGACATGATAAAATTGCAGAGAGGGGACACAGTTAGTAGATATCCACTGTGCATGGACAGATTGAGATGTCTAGGGTGTTTAGTAAGAACATCATGCAAATATAGTATACATTTACAACAGAATGGATCTTTTTTACAACTGGCGTCAAGGCAACCACAAATGTAAAAAAAAAAAAAACAATCCAGCTTAGCCCTTTTCTGCCCCTTTACATGTATCAATATTTAAATTTCCTTTTCCATGAAATAAAATGTTCAAAGTCATTGTGAGCAGTCTTTAAAGAGCAAGTGACAATTTTCCATGCCCATGTTCACTCCTGCTGATCATCAAACATGATCCACATATTGCCTTGTACTTTGTGCCAACTTTGAGCTAAATCTGTTGAGTGTTCTGGAAATACTACTTTGACAAAATTAATTCTAATAGATTGGTGAACTGCACAGGCAACAGCAAAATAAAATGCCTCCTGACATGAATGGGGGGGGGGGGGGCGCGACAGGAGTGGGGTGAAAATGCTGAAAACCAATAACCATGGCAACTCCTGATAAATATCCAAAATAAATATAATTTTTTTTTTACATCAGTTTTAACACTCTTAGGCTGAAAGATACATCTTTGAAACAAAGGCTATCAAATTATATTAATTGGGAAAAGCCTTATTTGCA